>CAJPEX010001773.1:0-49931 GCA_905338405.1 Notodromas monacha
CGATTATTAAGACGAAATCGTCAATCGTATCACATGATCGAACAGTAATTAAATCAGAGAGCGAAGAAAAGAAGATAAATATGCATTTTTAAAACCACTGAATTGGCACGCTTGAACAAATATGGATACATAAATATGATTCAGCAAAAGCCATAACGTCGTCAAATACTAGAATGAAGGTCCGGACTATTGATATAATTTTCAGCATCTTGAACAATATATCAACATTTTTTGAAGTAAAGTACTTGCAAAAGAGATGAGGTTTTTCTCTCTTAAACAATGAAGTGTCGTCGATGTATTCACTTCTGGAGAAAACTAATTATTCGATTTAAATACGGTAGAAGCAATTCATTTATTTTTTAAAGCAAAAATTTTTTGAGAACCTCGTCATCCGAATTTTTCAAGACGTTCATCGAGTTTGGGCTGAACAACAAATAGAGATTATTGCACGTCAGAATACGTCTTTCGTAGGCATGAACTGAAAGTGAACAAAATTCTGGAATGCCCCTGAAAATGTTGGCACCGATGCTGAACAGTGGGTGCACTCCCATTCATCAATCTGTCCCAGTCCCAAACTGTTACACTTTCCCCGTCAACAGTCCTCATTCATTCTTGATGAAAAAATCATAGTTTTTGCACCAAATTGAGGTCGAGACCAGATTTTTTTCCCCTAGTGGAAATCACTGAGAGCAGTCTGAAATTCGATACCCATTCAGATCATCAACTATAATTTAGTGCGATCTTGAAGGCAGAAAAGCTTAAACTTTTTAAATATAAAGAATATAAGCCTGATGATTGTCCATACATTTTTCAAAACCAGCGAGTCAAACTTTTTAAAAGCCTGCCTCAAACTTGTTTAGCTCTTCATCTTTAATCGAATTTCTTCGGATACGAAAGTTTCTCAATTACAATCCATCAGATCCCTGTTGAGCAATAATAAGTAGACCCAATGGGACGAGCCTCTGCTGCAAGTTTACTGATAATGCATGTCTATAAGAGCAATGACGTGATTAACAAGTTCCCCAAATGATTGACATTTCAAAGAAATAACTTCCACATTCACCAAAATAATGTAACAGTATATTTTATTGCGAATTTGGCTTGCGTTTGCATCCAAACTTATGTTTATTGTTCAGTATATTGAGCATCGCTTATGTTTTAGTTTAAAAATAAAATTTTATATATCCCTCACTCCAGACTCTTTATTGTTCAGGGTGAAATGAGCAAAAGTACTGATTCATAACCCGAATCAGACAGTTCGATCTGCAATGAAAGAGGGTTGTAAATTCCTGTAGTTTTGCCACATTCCGGAAGGCATTTGTTCATGGGTTCTTCGAGAAGATCCGTGCGGGTTCAATCATGAGGATCCTCTGCGAATGCGACTCTCACATTGAGAAATTGCACTCTTAGTTCTCCGTATTTCAACCCGGATGATGAATAAATTTAAAAAATGATGCTCGCTACTGTACTTGAGTACTGTTTTAAAATTATGGTGAATTTCATTCTTTCAAAAGTACTCGGACCAATGGAGAACTAGCACAATTTGGAGAGAAAAACTCTGCTTTTGCAATATTGATCAATTTTAACAATTCTGCCCCGCCCCCAGGAATTTCCGCAGCATAATAATGAAATCTATGATTTAAGGCATTTTTTGCTGCAATGCACAAGAAAATGTGATTTTCAAGGAAAATCCCAGAGAACATGCAATTTAGCACGACCTTAATTTTTTGAATGACGTTATTCTTGAAGGTCGTCTGCTTTGACATGACATTATCTTAAATCCATGGCCGTAAAGGGATCTTTTCTCGCACCAGAGGATCCCAATAAGTATACACATCCAGAAGAAAAAAAAATCAAATCCGCGGAACGAATCGCCGTTTCCGAATCACATCACATATCGAATTCAAATGCTATATACACCATTACCTATAGAAATGACGCAAAAAGGAAATAAATGTCGTTGTTATGGCTTCGTTTATTTCCCTGTCACACCGTACATAGAAAAATGCCGAGAACTTCTCGCTGTCTCAGACCACAAAAGCAGCCGTTTATCAGCGACCGGCTGTTCAATAACCTCATCCTGCTAACAGTGGGAAATATTCATATAAAAAAAAGTTGTGAACATAGGCGTCGCCCAGATGGCGAATGACTTTTCATTTTAGCCTAAAAAGACCATATTCTTTGGGATATATATCCGAACAGAGGCCGGTGTGTGCAGTGGTGATGGAGCATGAGACACGCCTTTATGTGGGCTATAAAAGGCCACCTCATCGTCTCCCAGGGGCTTGCAAAATGATGGGAGTGCAGATAAAAACGTGGGACTGCCGCCAAGTGAAGAATGTATATGAAGCAGTCATATATGATATGTATAAAGGAAGAGGGTACGTTGTCTCACTTGAACTTAGCCTCGGGTATTTCTGGAGTACATACAGGCAACACTGTAAATTAAATTTTATGATTCAGCCTGTGAATTTTTCAAATAAAAATCAAATTTTCATCTATGCTGACAGCACAGTGCTAATTTTTAGCACCCAGTGACATGAGTTATGAGAACTGCGCCAAGAACTTGGAATATATATTTTTTGAAAAATCTGAAAAAATTCCGGGAACCTCACAACATCACGAGCTGAATCATAAAATTCAATTTCAAGTGTTACCGACTCTAGAAATGCCCAAGGCTAAGTTCAAGTGGGACAACCCTCTGTGTATGATATATAAGCGATGCCCTGAATCACACAATCCTACGAATCTGCCGTTCTGCCATACTCCATATACCTGAAATCATTCCATATGTACAGTTGTTGGCAATGAAGAAGTGAGAAAGTATCGCGAATTTAAGGAAGAATAACTGACATAACTGCAAAATTTGAATTTTTTTCTTGGCGGATTTTCGTTGTATTGGCGTTTTTGTGATGATGAAACGCCGAAGTGATTTCGTCCGTGATTTCAGATGCACTTGGAAAAAATATTTAAAAATCATAACTGACCGAGATTGTTTTTTTTTTTTTCGTCGTCTTATTCCTTCTTCAGCATTGTGTATGCGGTGATACTTTCAGGCAGGTCCCCAGGCTCATCAGCAAATATAATAGGAGAGATGCATGAGGAAGATTTCTTCGTTTATATCCCCGGACACGCCCCGTGGGCTGACGAGCTCACGTTCCGGAACCTGATGACGAGGCCTTTGCAGCAGCAGCAGAGGGAACAGATGTAATTACACACCGGTGGCAGCCATGTCGCTGCGGAGCCACAAAACCGTCAGACTTCCTGTTGCGCCGCAGCTTTTATTTTATTTTATTTTATTTTATGATCCATGAATGTCTGCACGAATTCCATGGAACCATATTCATTTCCAGGTGGAAGAAAGATAATAATAAAAAAGATAAATATGCTTACAATATATTCTCCCTCCGCCCTACCGTTTAGTTAAAATACCTATTTTTTCTCGGCGTACATTCAACGCTTCTGTAATTAATTGCTGCAAATTTTTTAAAAATGTTGCAGTGCCCAAGAGCACTGCGAATGAAAACATGAACTGGATAACAAGGCCTAAGTTGGGAAAAGTCCGCGGGTAAAGTATTTTTTTCTTTGCTGGCTACGCTGGAAAAAAAATAAAATAAACATTCCTTTCCACGGGTGGCATTTTTCCCAGCATTCCAGGCACAGGATTAGTGTTGAAGATTTCTGAAAACAAGATGATTCCCGGATTTTTCTCAGCTTACGCCTTTTCAATCCTGGAATATTTTTGTGACCTTGGGTGAAACTGAAATGCACCTTGGAATAAAAAAATTTGTGACTTTTATATACTGGGATGGAAAGGTGACTATACTAGTTTCTCTGGGTCAATAAAGACTTGCTTTTATTAGTGACTAACAATTATTTACAACAGTTAATACTGCTGGACAAGAGAAAAATAAGGAAAATTGTAATCGGCAGGTTCAAAGTACAGTAATGTATGAAAACCCTTTGATTGCAACTTTTTCTTGGATGATGAGGCAGGAAAGTTTTCAAAATTGATGAAAAATAGAGAACCAAGATGTTTTCCAAAATTTCATGGTCATATTTCTGCAATTGCTGATACATTTTGATTTGAAGTTACAGACAACTTTCACGATACCACCTGAATCTCACTATCAAATGGCCTTGAAGAAAAGTTGTCCTTTGGTACTTTTTTTCTGCATTTTGCACAAGTGAAGTAAGTTGAATGCCAGATATTTGCATGAAATTTTCCCCACCACTGTGGATTTCATTCCGGAGATTCAAAAAACTTGTGCGAATATATTTGCCAAATATTGCACAAATAATAATAGCACGTGCATTCTGAAGTGCAGCTTTTTTTAGAAAGCGGATTCGGCTTGGAAAAGGCATCAGTGATGAAGATCCGTGAGCTGCAGAAAGACGCAAGGGTTATTGATTTTTTTGGTACGATTTATTTTTTATCTGCTGAAATTAAAAATTAAAGTGAGCTTCGAAAAGATTGATGACTTTTTTCCTTCAGTTAAAATGTGAGACAGTTTATTTCAATGGTGAAAAAACTGACCTGAGTCAAATTCTGTTCAAGCGAGCTTTTGAGTTATATTAATCAGATATGAATTTTATAATTGTATGCTAGTTTTAATCGTAATTTTTTTTCTTTCAATTTGCTGCCGGTATCAAACCCAGAAGGCAGTATATGCATTGGTTCAATTTGAATTTTACCAGTGACGGATTTTTTCCCATTCCGGAGCAAATATTATTTTATTTTGGGATGTCTTGGATTAATTGAAGGTCACTGACACCCTAATCGAAAATTGTCGTTTTCACATTAGAAGAAATCACAGCTAAACAAATTTTGATGCCTCGAAAAAAAAACTGTGAGAGTATATCATGTTTCTTTTACTTTCTTCGAACGAAAAAAATAATCATAAAATTTATGCAGCGAAAAAATGAGACTGTTTTGAGCTTCGGCTACAGCGAGTGTGCCTGGATTTGAAAGTTTGCGAGATACTCGGGCTTTGCTGACGGTATAGTTGTAATGCGCACAAGAATAACAGGATTTAGCGCCTGACCTTCCTTTTTCGCGAAAGGGCGGAGGTCAACGTTTAGCAGGAGATTTAGCAGGGATTGAAAAAAGTTCCACTTCAGGGACAGAATAGCACTACGCATGAAAGTCCGGGGCTAGATATTCAATGCGCAGAGTTGAGCCTTCGTCGGGAGCCCGGCGATTCCGGGCACGTCGGACAGCATGTGCCAGCGGGGTCCCGGGTTCTTCTTCTCGGGGTCTCGTATTTTCTGACGGGTTGCCCGAGGATTCTTCTTCCGTTTCATTCCATGAGCATCATCCGAGCCGAGGGGGTCAAGTGTCATTCACGTCCGGATTTCCAACAGCTCCTCTTCATGGATGTCCATCACGGGAAAAACTGCTTTCCGAAAATCGCGAACGGATCATCTCATTGTATGAAGCTGATACATGCACAATGGACTCGAGAACTGCGAAGGCAAAGGCTGAAGAACCAGCAGCTGCAGAATTGAAAAGAAAAGAAAGAAAAAAAGAAAAGATGAAGTAGATGAATCGAGAGAGGAAGAAGAAAATAAATCGGGATCCTCGACGCCCACTGACTCTTTCGCGAGGATCGTGATCTTACGGAGAAAGTGCGGGATCCATTCTTGTTATCTTCATTCGGGACATCTTCAACCATAGCGCTGCATTTCTGAAAATTGTTATTGCAAAAAACGCGATACTTCATCTAATCTTTTGCATCGAGAAGTGAATGTTACTCGTGTTCCGTATATAGGGAAAAATTCAATCCGTGGCTTATTACTTTCAATAAGCTGATTTTCTTTTGATCGATTTTCAAAAATTAACTCGTATTCGTTGTTGCTGAGAGCTTAATTTCACGGGATAATTATATAATGAAGGTTTTCTTTGCAATAACTGTGACAATTTTGTCTCACGATATTGTATATTAACTGAAAAGATTTGGAAATGAACAGCATATTGAAACAGACGACCAAAAATCCACTGAACCATTGAATGTGTCCTTGTATAGGAAGCAAATAATAAATGTGCACTTCCATATGATACTTCAAAACTTTCCTCATGAACTTAAAATTAAAATTATTTTTGCACCCAAAATTTCAGAGCAAATTTTTTAAAACTGCCGGCTTGTCAAAAAATTTGCAAAAAGCTTCCTGAATTAGCTGACTTCTTGGTTCCTTCAATCTTTCAAGATAGATCATCCAACCCGAAAGAAAAAAAATTACGTGAAAATTGAGGCTTCCTTCATCTGACACCAAAAGTACTTTAGAGTACAGTACTGCATATTCTTGAAACTTGTCAAAATTCCACGCTTCAGACTGAGGAAGTGCGAAGGTTGCACTCTTCCAAGGGCCCGTAAAATACTGGTATCAATAAAAATTAGAAAATTGCAAATTTTTTCCCTGGGTTGAAGAATTTTCCGCACATTGTGAAGCAAAAAGAAAACTCTGGCTGGAACGGAAACGTTTACACGTCGCATCATGCAAAATTTGGCGAGAAAAATATTGAAGAATCTTTTAAAAAAAATCATTGGCATCTATAGAGCATTATGAGAATAGTTTGATTTTTTTTTTTTACAAATTTTAACGTCAGAGGTTATCCTTGGGTGCGTGGGAATGTGACAACCCTCGTGAACATCCGGTTCTCTATGGACAGCAGATGCGCATAAGAAGTACACTCATACTTCCTTTCATTGCTGAGAAGCCGTTTCTGGTTTATATTCCTGTGCCTTCCATTATTCCGGAACAAGAACATGGTGCAAAAGTTGTGGACCTGGTGGGGAAAAGTTGGGTCTTCTTTGCTGGGTTAAAAAAAAAAAAAAAAAGGGGTGGGGAAGGGATGTAATGTAGAGACCTGCTGGTGCTGGGTGCTGTTTTCCTCCTCCCATACATGCTGCAGAAACCAGTGAGGGTTGCTGGGTGTGCATCCGGGAATAATTGCGCTTGAAACCTGTCCGACATGGGCGGCAGAACTTTACTCCGTGTCACCCGAGCGGAAAAAGAAGGCCCTGATTATTCACTCTGGCGCCAAAGACCAAAAACTGCTTCCGGTTTCCCGTGGTGACGGAGAAACTGCGACGACGAGGCGACCGGAAGTAAATTCCCGTCGAGGGCTTTTACATGCATATGTGGGTCATTCAAAATTTCGTCTCTTAATTATGCCAATATTTTCAATTGCCAAATGTTTTCGATTTCCCAGTGGATCATCGTTGATGCTATTTTCTTTGCTTTTCAATCAGGAGAATATGTCGAGAAAACATTCGGAATATTCTCAGACAACAATAAATGGAAATTATTTGAACGCTTTCGCGGATTGCGGGTTTTCCTGAATCGTGTAAAACCACGCTTAAGCAGGACAACCTTCATTTGAAAACCATTTTCAAGATTCGTAATGACAAAAAGCGCATTACAGGTTTCTTCCCTCTTTTCATTCTATACTCGCTTTTGCTAGTCATCCCAGTTCACCGAAGCCATAATTTAACGTTCTAAAGAAGAACATATACAATGACCTCGAATTCCAATATTATTTTTTAAGCATAAATACTGGATAAAATAGGACAACGAAGTCTAAAGTTCGGTTTTCACATTGAGCTTTCGAAGCATGACAAAGATTTCGGACCTTGGGGAAGTCGTACGAAATTATAAATTAAAGTTGGATACTAAACTCAATATCTACTAAATTTAATATACTTAAATTTATATATTAAATTTTCTAATATATAAAATTAATATCCAACGGACTGCTCTAATAAATGGACTCTATGAAACAAGTCATGGCATTCTTTCAACAAAGAAAGGCATAATTTAATTATTTAATGCTTTTAACATTAAAAAGGGGTTACACGGTTCCGCGCGGATCAGCTTGTTATTGCTGCTGCTCCGGAAGAGCTTAAAAATTTGACAACTGAACATTTCAAGGTCCGTTTAAACACATGAATCAAAAGGGCTGAAAAATGTGTACAAATTTGTGGTGATTGAATTATTGAGAAGGTGTCTGCCTAGTTTCTATAAAAACTATAGTGAACATGAGGGAAATGTTTTGAAAAAATCCCAGTTCATTTCAAGTCCGCGCGGAAACGTGTAACCCCTCGGCATCAAGAGGACTTGAGTTTGATAAAGGAGATGGAAATCATCTTGCTCAGCAGAATACCCCCATATCACCAGAAGCGAATCCTGCTTCTCGTGGCTGCTGGTCTGAAGAAAAAAGAAAAAAAAGGCGTCGACTCTGGCCGTCAACCAAGTCACGGCCGCCACTGTCACCCTTGTCGTCGTCTTCATGGCGAGAAACTTGAGCATGATCTGCATGACACGTCGAATTCTCGCTTGGTTGGCTCCTCCGTTCCAGGGGAAGAAAACTTGTGAGCCACGCGTTTATTTCCAGCCAACTTTCCAGTGCAGTTCTACTGTTCAGCTAGCTATATAAAGCTTGATTTTTTGTTTTCTCTCGTTCTTCTCAGCATCAACCCTCCCTTTCTCTCCCGAAAATTTTTCCGACTTTTTTTTTCTTTCCTTTTCGTCCCATCGCTCGTCGTTTTTTTCCGCGGGGGATTTTGCAATTATGCCGCATTTCGTTCCGCGTTCCGCGGCGAATTATATTCGTGTGAGGAGATGATGACGAGATTGCTGCTGGGCTATTTTCCTGAGTGCTTCTGGGGAAAATTTTCCTACTGGGCTTGGATCAGGCGAAATTAGCTGATTGCCTTGTTACGTAATGCTCAAACATGGTTAGTTTTCAGAAAATGCTTCGAGGAGCAGGGCTTGTCAAACACGAATCGATTTCCGCATGTTTCGTGCGGATGTTTTTCTCGCGATGCAGAATTTTTTTTTTTTTTACTTTTTGCACCAAGACTCTCTTTGAGTACCCAGTACTTTTATTTCTTGCTCTTCGTCCTTGCAGAACACTGATGTGAATCTAGTTGCTAGTATCTAGTTTATAATAAAAAAATGAATAGATGAAAACGATTTTTGCAGTTTGGAGACCCCGAAAAATATAAATTTGCCAAATGAAACACATTTTCAAGAGCAGTTGACTGCCTAAATTTCATCAGTTCAAGATGAGATTTATTCAGTCTTTTCTTTTGAGGTTGACAAAAGTGTCAAAGGAAAATTCGACATATACATTTTCGCACTCCTTTGGGGTCATGGCCATTATGTGGACAAATAAAGCTAAAAGTAAAGAACCACCAGAAAAATGCATCATTATTCAGACGCATTCAAGTTTCCAAACATTTAAAAATAAAATCGAGCTGTGGAACAGATATTTGAAGCGTTGGAATTTTAAAAACTTTCCTCGCTAGCTTTACGATCTTTTTCACAATCAGGCGTTTTTGAATGACCATATAGGGCACGTTGAATTTATAAAAGAAAAATTGATGACCCCTAATCTGAGCCTAATGAAAAAAATCCCCAAAATGTTTACCATAAAATATTTGTGCTTGACGAACGGTCCAGTGAAGTTTTTGGAAAAATTCAGAGTTCCATCGAATTTCTTTGGAGACTTGGAGGTACCGAAAATATATCAAGTATCATCAGTAGTACGCGGGTGTCACCCAAGAAGCATAAATCTAAATTTTACTGCGTGCTTAACAATTAAGCAGAATTGAACTACAGTAATTTTAGGCATGATTCCCCATTTCGTATGTAATTTGATTTTCCGTGTAAAGAGTTTCAATGCAGGCTCATCTCAAGTTTCTCTTTTTTTTCGCCCATCTTCCAGATGTTGCACGGTTTTGTATAACTTATTCATCCCCTCGGGGAGAGCTGATGAGAAAGCGCCAAGGTCCATCTTACGAAGAGAAGAGCCTGATGAATAGATCTCCAGAGAATGCAGATAAAATTGCGAGCCGTCTTCGTATTGTTTCCCTTTAATTAATTATTCGCGCAATTTCTTGTTGCTGTATCCACCGACTGGTGCCTTATCAGAACCATTGCTCAGTGTATCTCCAGGTATTTCACCACCAACACCAGAAGAAGAAGAAGGAGAAGGCGACGGAAACTGCCGCCATTTGGTGAATCATAAGCACCTTTCCTGGAAAGTACGCCCAATAAATTCCTGGCTGGTAGAATATTGTGACCTCGTGCTTGTCCCGAAGAAGAGGAACATCAGAGAAATATACGAGGTCGTTGGACATATTCCACGAAAAAAAAAATTACACGGGCGAGCCAAAAGTCACCGAATTATCTGAGAGAAATCATAAATTATCGCGAATGTGTATAATACCTCATCGCAGAATACGAATCGCCTTTTTTTCAGAATATAGGACCAGAAAAGCAGAGCAGCGCAACGGAGAACCAATCACTGATGCACCACAGTACCACACATGAGAGGGTATACCTATTTACTTCATGCTGCTCAGTTTATACTTCTTTTATTTATATTGATACCCCGAAATCGGGCTACTTTTAATTTTCTGTGGAAAAACAAGGAAGCAGAAGAAACCGGTGCTGAATTTTAATGGCGCGTATTTTCCATGAATAAATTGTGCCCTGAGGCGGAGCTTTTCTGGCCTCATTTTAGAGGAACTGAGGTCCACCGGCACCAAAATCCCCCACCCTTCTTTTTTGCTAACTCTATTACTGCATTCAGTGAATAAAATGAATTTAATCAAATTATAACTCGTTTTGCGATTTTTGTAGGCCACATTATCATATTAGAAAAGAAATCAATGGATTATGAGTATAGGGACTCTCAAACGATTGCCGAATGTATTTTAATATTGTTTTGTTAAACTGTTGATAAAAATACATCAAACTACTTAAATTGCTACCCAGTGGATTTACTGGAGTCTGAGTCATTTAGATTTTTCTTACAATTTACGAACTGCTAGCTATTTATTGGAGGTTTTCTTAATCATTTTCCTTTCTTGGACACTTTTTTATATCTTACTAACACTATGATTCAATCAACAATCATTTAGTTCAAAAGATATGTCTACAGTATAAATAAAATGAACAGTGCTCAATTTTGCATTAAGCTCGGGATTCCCTTGAAAATTATTTCCGTGAGATAACATTATTTGCTTTTATTCCGGGTTCATCCAAGTGCAGATTTCTAGTGTGAGACACGTTTTATTGCTCTTTAAATACGTTTAATTTATTTAAAAAATTGGGATAAGTTTATTCTTCCAGCATGAAGGTTTGGGAATGCTCTTTTGTTTTTGCGCCGTATTTGCGACGGAAACTGAAGTCGACTTCACAGGTCCATGAACGTGAAGCTAATGCCTGCGGACATTTGGCGGATTTTCTCTCTATTTCTTTTGTCCATCCCAAAGGATGTTCAAATACAATCCCCTTGCACAGTAAAGTACTGCGAACCTAGACCAGAACCCAGATTGGATTAGCTGGAGAAAAAAAAAAAAACCAGCATGCTTGGGTTCGTTTACAAGTTTTGCCAGACTTATGGTTCCCTCATTGGATTCTTGGATTTGGAGAGATTCCTATAATATTTTATTGAAGATTGAGCTTTGATTATTTCCTGAAAATTGATATGTTTGTTGAACTAAGTGAAATTGAAAATGAAATACTGTATTCACTGATATGAGTACCCTTTGGCCCCAAGTAAAACACAAAATGGTTTTTCAGTTAACAATTTGATAAAAGTTCATCCCTGTGTGAAATATGCACCCCATTTTCATTGACTCTGAAACAGCAATATTTTAAAAATGAAAAAATCCCAAGTTTGAATTTGGATATGATTTGATGCTGAATTCAACTAATTTATAATGCATTCATAGAAGTGATGCATGTATGCTTACCTACTTATGACATGCATCATCCTTTTCCTCTCAATTTTGAGAAAATAAAATTGCATTTGGTACGCAAGTAAATATGGGAAATTATTGAAAATGTCATTCCCATAACTGTGAGAAAATGACCTTGATTTGCCATGCGCCTAAATCATTTTTTCATTTGTCAAAACGTCTAGATTTTTAAAATTATTGATAAAATATAGCTGATAGCATTTTCCAAATTTGGCGAGCCTTTCTCATGGAAAAGGTGTTGAGATGTTCCCAAATTTTGTTGATTGATGTTCAAAGGCCAATGAAATATAAAATGTATATTTAAGTTTCCTTTCTCTAGTCTCACGCAGAACTTCAATGCGCATTCTGACTTGAAAAAAATGGTTAAAGAGAAACTTCAATTGGAGAAACAGCCAAACTTTTGAACCTTCCCCTCTACTTTATTCATAAAAAATAAAGCCGCTTTTGTCCCTTTGTCCCTCAAATGATTTTGGAAGGAACTCATTTCCGAGAATAAATGACTCCGCAGATTTTTATTTTTATTTTTTTGCCCGAGGATAATTTGAGGGAATTTGAAAGGTCGTCAGTCAGAGACAGGAATGAATACAGAAGGGAATAAACTTTGCAAATGACCTCGGAATCATATGCGGAAAGACCCGTCATCATCATTCCAACTCGTCCACCGCAATTTCCATACGTCTTTCACTACCAGCATAGGTTCGGACTCGAATAATGTTTCCCAGAGCTCTCTTTTTCCTTTTTTTTTTAACTCTAAATTCGTTTATTTGTTTGCTTTTCCCTCCGTTCTTTTGAAAACCTGGGTTGTGTCCCAGAAGCACGCAAAAAGCTCTGTGTAAGAAGCCGAAAATGGAATCCGACACGCGCCTATTTCTCATGCGGGGTAAAAGAAAATATTCTGCGCAAATTTTTCTCCTGTGCAGAATTTTAAACACTGGTGGTGGATAATGTAGTCCATTTCTCTCGCGTGTCGCCGGGCATTCATTTGCGGGGCGTATTTTCCGCGTTTAATGCTGGAAAAACATCATTTTCTCCGGGAAATACAAAAAGGATCACGCGCTATACTACATATAAAAGAATGGAGGTTTCACTAAATTATGAGCATATAATTTTGAAATTTGGCTCATGAAAAGGCGGTACAGTATGAAATCATAAGGAAAATATTCCGGTGCGATTCTATCACGTTTTTGGCACCGTAAAATTCTGTTCTCGTTTTAGGGGTAATCCGAAATTTTTTTATAAATTGTGCAAAAAATAATGAGAGAGAGACGGGAATGCTTTTTCTTTCGAATAGGACGGTATCAAATTTGAATATTAACTCCTAGGTATAAAAAAAAAGTTAGTCATATGTCGTCAGGATACTTGTGATTTTGGACATGCAGTGATTCATTTATTTTTTTTTGTGAAACGTTTCTTTTCTTAGCTAATGATTACAATCAAAATGTACTCAAGTATTCACATTTTTGAGTCAAAAGATCGCCCTGCATTTTTCTAATAATTTTTTAAAATCACTAATAATTATTTTTTTTAAACATCCTCACTTTTTTCTGTGCTCTTCAGGAATCAGCGGATATACATCCTTGTCTTCGCCCGATCTGCATTTCGGGTCATAAGCTAAAACCTTTGCCTGTCTGTCTTCTGAGACAGCGAGAAATCATGCGTCAGTCAAAACTGGAGCTTCCTTGATTTCCTCAAGTACCATTGTTAGCTTTTCTTTCGAAACACAAAATATGCGTGTCTCTTTTCTATGGGAGGCTTGCAGATGTCCCTAGAAATAAGCCCTAGATAATTGATGCTGCATCAGTTTCCACTGGTGAACCCTTGAGATGTTAATTCAAGGATTTCTTCGGAATCTGGGTGCATGTTGGAAAAATATTTAATATTTTTGCAGGTAATTTGTATTCAGGTACCCCTCAATCCAATCCCAATCTGTAGGCTGGGGTTGTGGTTGACTTGTAAGAAAATGTCAAATTTGATATTTTATAAATCAAATTTGATGTTTTGCATCTCTCTGAAGTACAAATTGTGGGGCGGAGGTCAAATTACAAGTCAATGTCCCAGGAAATTGAACCATTGAATTGGGATGGTTGACTTGCAGGATGTCAAATTGCAAGGCACTACCAACAGGGAATATTTTTCCCAACAAGCAAAAGCAGAATTTAATAAAATCCTTCTTTTTTTACTTCAACATGCTCCTGGAAATCCACTTAGGCCAATCCTGTACAGTTATTTTTTTTTCATTACAATTGCTGTGCATAACTGCGAAACAACCAGTGCTCTTGGTTTAAATTTGAAACACATAAAATTGCTGTAAATATTTGCAGATGGTGTTGAAGAACAAGTTACTGCTACACAAACAAAGTCTTGAAATGTGGATCAAGAAATATGGGAGACTTTGAATTTCAGAGATAAAGGAAGAACTATGATCAGCCTGAGATACGCCAGTAATTGTCTTATGCTATATTTTTTATTACAGATATTTTATTTTTGCTATCTGTGGGGAGGACAGTGTATATAATTGTGAATTTGCATTTTCTGTTATGTATTTCCCTTTTTTTAATACCCATGGATAGTTTACTTCTCTATTCTCCATCCTGAAATGATGGGATGTATTTGAATGGATTGAGTGGGGAGGGGAAATGGTTTGGATATGAGAAACATTTTTTGAATCATTTTTTGAAAGCAGAAAATAAAGCTTGTTTATCATCATCATCAAGTTTATTCTGAGAATTTCCCCAACAACATTTAATCACATTTCAGCACTGCATTAAATTTTAAAATTTACACTTGAATAAATGAAATTTGGAGCCACATAAATTATTTCTAATAATGTGGCCCATATAAGGACTCTCCACTCACTACCTCTGTAATATGGCCCTTGGCCACAAAATATGTATTTAATCTGGTCTTTGGCAATGTCTGATATGGGCAGCACTGCTATTTTAGATGATTATTATAATTGAGCCAGTGTGGTGCAACAATAAAGAGAAGTAACCCTATCATTCACCAAACATCAGTATACGCAAGAAAAACAAAAGTTAGACGAGGGAAAACTGCAGGGCTGGGAAAGATGATGTGTCAGCAACTGCAACTCAATCTGTCCAGGCCTGATAGCGATGCCACTGGAAAAACACAAACAACCAGTTCCAGGGCTGCTGCTAGGAGAGGATAATATGGTGGAACAGGGTCCGCAGGACCTGATGAACAGCCTCGGGACAAGGAACATTCACTGCAGTGCTGAGTGAGTATAAAAATAGAGGCAGGGGGCAAAAAAGAAAAAAAAAGAAGGCACCGGCCCGACGTGTTGGGAATCCGGAAATGGGCCCCTTTTTTCCTCCCATTTTCTTTATCAGGTGGCCTTTAGGGAATAGCAGAAAGTTTTTGGCAGTAGAACAAGTAAAATTCGGCTCTTGCGAACGTTTTCCGGTCCTCCTTTATGCATGACCGGCACAGCCCCTGATTTTGGTCGACTTCCGGGGAGAAAATTAAAAATTTAAGACTGAGCATCCGCTTCCGAGGTTTCATTTTCGCATTTTTTTCGTGAGAGGCCCAAAAGACCTCTAATTGGAAACAAGACACTCTATATATTCTAAAAAATATTTCCATGTGGTTCAACTTCAAGGATTGTCAAAAAAATTCGTGAGCCAATAACGGAAACACGACGCTCACTATTTAGGTAAATTTTAAGCATAATTAAAACGCAATAAAAATCTAAATTATTGCTGTATTTTATTTGCTGGCTTACGAATCGTCGCTCTCAATCATAAAATGTCAAAATACTATCTCCAGGAAGCAAAATTGCGTTGTCAATGTGGAATGATGATCTACTCATAACATATTAGGAAATACAGGTGGAATCTCTCGACAAAAAAATTCAGGGGACCATACAAAATCAATGTCTAGAATATTTCTTTGCAGAGAACACTTTTAACATGGGGGAAAACAAATTTGGTATACAGGCATATTTGTTAGAGACAGCATTTTTGTAGAGAGAGTCCACCTTGTAATTAAAATTGTATGAGGAAGTGAAATTCATTAACACCCTCAGCTAAATTTATATTTCAGAGAAAAATTAAGAAGGTACAGTATGTGACTGTAATTTCATGATACATCTTGGTGTCTCCAGAAAAACATTTTACTCAGAAATGAAAAAAGTGAATCTTCAAGGATGGGTTTTTCCCCTTGCCTTGTATTGTTGCATTATTCAAAGATTAAGTTTAAGCTTGAAAGCCTTGATCCCAGTTTAGAGGTCACTGGAGAAAAAGTCAAACTTTGGAATTTCACAGTTAGTCATCCTTATCACTGGATACAATCTGACTTTGCCCTTCCCCACTCTGCGGGGGTTTCATAACCTTGTGGAAAAATGAAATGTGGACCCACCCAAGAAAAGTTTGATTTTGTAATGGTAAGGACCCCTTTGCCACAGAAGAGTTAACGACCTGAAGTAACTGTTTCTGAAATTGAAATGACAGTTTGTTTGGCTACTAATGACAGATATTACAGTTGAACCTCTGTAAGTCGAATTTCTAGGGACCAGGAAAGAAATGTTACATAGGGAGGTTTAGATTGAAGGTTTCCAGTTAAGGAAACAAACACTTTTGTTGTGAGGAGAAGTGAGGAAAAAATCTGGAAAATCATAAATGAGGATATTCTGGGCCCATAGAACTTGCTCATTAATTCATCATTGAGTTTGCACCTTGCTGAACTTGGAGGCAGGGGTTTATTTGTTTTTCACTTGATTTCAAGATGCATCAAAAAATTTGTTTTAATGATTTTTTCTTTTATACAGTCAACCCCTATCTAACAGACTTGATTTGTGCAAGGGACGAGTCTGTTAGACAAAAAGTCCTTTACATGAATTCAATTACATAAAAAATTAAAAATTTCAATTTTCAACACTAATTTTGAACCAAAAGAAGTCTGTTTGGCAGATTTTGTCTGTTGGGCGGGAGGAAAAACTGCTTGCAGAGCTGGTCTGTTCAGCAAAAATCCCTTACATGGGAGGTCTGTTAAGCGGGGGGGGGTCACTGTATTTCAAGGAAATAATAACCAGATGGCCTCAGAAAATTTGAATTACAGAGGTTTTAGAGAAAAAGACTTTGAGTTAGGAAGGTTTCTAATGCATTGATTATAATGGGATTCAGACAGGGACTTTAAAATTTTTTACTTAGGTAGTAATTCAACTTAGGGAGGTTTGACTTATTGAGGTGTACCTGTATCAACCTACAGTATTGAAAATTCATCATTTTCTTGACAGCTGTTGAAAATGTTATCAGATAGTCACTTGAAACAGTGGGGAACTTTCTGGGACCTCGCTCTGCAGAACAATATTTCGCCATTTTATTCGATAAGCGCGTGGAAACGGGTTTTATCCCGGGTATTTCGCTATAAGGATCTCCAGAGAGTTTGTGCGAGGACTTGGAATGAGTTCGAGGTAATCCAGCTGGAATCAAGCCTTGCTTGTTTACCCGGCTCTTTTCCTCTACAGTGCTCGCTAATGAGAGACTCCAGGAGGAGCAAGAATCTAGATTCCCTCGGGACCATCCGCGTAATTTTTATGCTTCTTCCCGAAAAAAAGAATCGAGTCCTTTCTTCACCCTGTGCTGGAGGAAATTGGCAGTCGGCAAGAGTAATTGGACATACTTCATGCCTTGTAGCGGAAATTTTTTTGAACATGAAAAATGGAAGAAGGAGAAACTGCAGCGAGTGATTCAAAATAAGTTCAAGTTTCCTTAAGAAGGGGAGGAAAGTTGCCGAGAAAATGTCAGCTTTCATCTCAAGGCGCTGGTTGATCAAGTAAAAATGTTCGTCTTTGAACTTTTTCATGCCTTCGTGTTTCTCAACCCCTTTTCAGGCAATTTTACCCTCCTTGAACGAAGGCCGATAACTAGGAAAAAAAAAAAAGTCTGGATGCGGAGCTGAAAAATATTCTGTTACGTAAAGGGACGTCGACTTTTTATCCATCAAACTATGGACCAGATATCTTTCATAAGTTTTTTTCTGCGAAAAAAATAAGGTGGCTCATATTTCTGTCACATTAGAAAATTATAAACTAAATCATGACCAATTTAATGTCCTTCTAATGTAGCCTTACTTGATTTATCAAGGATTTCCTTGAGACCTTTTTTTTTAAAAAAAAAACTACTTTTAGAAACATTAGCTCAAAACTTAATGAAAAAGATAATCTCCCAAATCCTAGAGATAAGCAGGAAAATGGTTTAATCTTCAAGATTTCTTCATATACATTCTTCCTAAGTTGTTTAATTACTAAAGAAGTATCTGGCGTACAGCTGAACACCTCAGGCTTTAATTTGAACACAGTCATTTCCTTGTGCTTTTTTCATTTAAAAAAAAACTTGATGGCTATCAATTATTCATGCATTATTTGCATGTAATGTCATGCATTTTATTTTAATATGCATGAACTGAACTATCTTTGATTGGCTGGAATATGTGTCAAATGGAGGCATATATAGGGAAGGGGGTTGTCGGAAAAATTTGTGAACTTGGTCAACATTGACATGCTGCAAATGAAGCATTTATATCAATCAATCAATAAAATAGAATTACTCAGAAAAAACAATCATTATAGAGAACATATTTTTTTCATTCGAATGTTGCAAATAGTTGACTTTTTTGTCTTTTTAAATAAATACTCCGGCTCAACATCGTCGTTTGGTTTCATTTTTTCAAGTGAATTTTGAAAAATTTGACCACAGAAAATTGGAAAATGTCTCCACTGATTCTGATCAGATATGGGATAATCTGTTATCATCCTAACGAAAATTTCAATCATAAACACTTTACTGACATTGTAAGGATTGAAAAAGTATTCAGTGATCCGAGGAATGAAAGTTGTACTCATCCACAGCATATACATATTGCACATGAGGAATACTGCATATTATGAGTCTGAATATGAATGTGACGCGTGCAGAATGCAAGGAACGGGGAAATTTTCGGCTTTCAGAAAGTTTCGCCAGCTTTTGAATATGACGTCACCTGCAAGACACGAATACCGAGACGAGAAAGCTTTTTTCTCCATTAGGCAAAGCAGGGATTCCTGAGAGATTTCGTTCATTATCTGGATATACGAAGTGAAGCTTCTCAGCTTGAAAGCTTACGGAGCACGTGCATAACATGATGAACTGTCTCGAGTCGAAAACTCTCTATACGCATTTTCAAAACCTGTATTCAGCAAATAAATTAGGTTTCTGAATGCGCGACTTGCAAATGTATTCTTCATTTCATCAAGAGTCCCCCCTCTTCACGTGCAAGAATTGCAAAATTGTTCTCAAAATCCCGTCTGATGCTGCTTCTCGTCCTTTGTTCCAGAATAAGAAAAAGAATGCGTCGGAAACTTTTCCGAAGACCTTAATTTTTTCAATTTAATTTTTTCGTTCGAAAGATATAATTTTCAAAAAAAAATGTCCGCGTTGATGTTAAATTGTCTCTGGCGTTGTTTTTCACAGCGGACTTGCGTGATTTTATATTTTCGGAATTTTCTAAAGGAAGAATTTTTCAATGAGATCCTCGGTTGACAGACAGAACGAAGATAGATTCAGGCGGGATTTCATCAGTAGCAAAGGGTTAATTTCAGTGAAGATATGCAAATTTTCCATCGTCTCGCGGTTTGTCTGGAACGACAGTTCAATTTCCTTGCATATTTCCCGCGGATAACTGATGAAGGCCCGGAGATGATTCCAATAATACATTTTCAAGTTTTACCAGGTGCTGAGGATTGACATCAATGCTTGTGATTGTCTCGTATTTTTACAAGTCAAACATCGCTATATTTCATATTAAGATTCCAATTTGAAAATTTTTAAATATCTTCCAACAATTATCGAAAAATTCTCTTTGTGAAAATCAGATTTAAAAAAATGATCCAAAACCCATGTTTTGAATTTTACTACATATAAGAAAGACGAAAAAAGTAAATCATGTTTCAAATAAGTGTTTCCTTGCGACGGACCAAAGGAAAATTTTCAATTTTCTATCGTATTGCGCTAAAGATCATGTGCTGGGGACATGTTCGCTGTTTCCCAGTAAATATTATTCCTCTTTCGCATTTCAATTTTCGAAGAATGTTTCTCTGCGAACTAATAATTTCAGCAACTTATAATCCGTCGGATTTCTGTGACACCCTGAAACGCACACGTGTATCACATCAGCTTGCATCGCGCATAAATTACATCTCATCCCATTAATTGAATTTTCGTCCGGACGAAACCACGCAAATTTCATTCTCGTGGTCGTGGATAATCTGCCTTTACTGTAATTGAACGACGAAGAGCCGGAAAATCCGGTATCAGAAATAATTGCATATTCCTCCATTTCAACGTCTGCATATTCGAGCTCAAATCGAAATAACTTCCTTTTTTTCTAATCAGAAAATCGATCTTTCTACGAGACAATTGTGCAGGGTATACTGATTCGGGTTATCTGATGTCAACAATACGTGTTTTTTGGTGCATTCGTGAGGTTATATAGAGAGAGTGCTAAATATGTTATGCAAATATATGCTTTGCTTATCGATGATCAACACGATTTTTTCTCCACCAGTTCAAACCTTGCATATAAAGCAGCGCGTGAGAATGACTAGGAATGTAAGCGAAGGTGCATTTGTCTGACCTCAAACCCCTTTTTTTTCCAATGTCAGGAATGGTTATATACGCTATTTACAGCCGTTAAATTTTACAAGTTCCCATTAAACGTGAACGTGAGTTTCAATGTAAATTAAACATAAATTTTCCTTTTTGGCGAGGTCTTGAAATCCAATAAAGTAATTGAGTTTTATCTGGAAACTTGAATAAAAACAGTAGAAAAGATGAAAATTAATGAATAATAATGGAATAATAATCATAATAGCTCTTGTCAGTCATTGATGGTAATGCAATTCATTACTTGGACCTCATTATTACCCAAAATTGAGTAAAAGCAAAGGTTTTCAGAGATTTACGTCTTTCGTTTATTAAGTTGCCTTTTTAATACTATATTGAGTGTGAAAATAAATAAAAAATTCCTTGTGGTAAAAAAAGTGACATTTACGTATAATAAAGACTTATTATGCGACCTCAAGCTAGAGATTGATTCATTCAATCAGCTATTTTTCGATCTTTTATAGAATGCCAATTTTTTTCCGAAAATCAACTTCGCTAAAATATATTCCGTTTCCTCACGTATGTAAATCTTACTGAGATAATTTTGCGTGCATACCATGTCTAATCAGCATCACATGCACTCAGGTAAAACGCACACCCAGGTTTTTAAGTTGAAAATTGGAATAAAAGTGGGTCACTTATACGTGAGACACTAAACCACATTCTCAGTGACCCTTCAACGATATTATTTCAGAAATGAAAACACCCAAAATTGAATTTCGGTGTGAACTAATCAACCTGAATTAAATTAATATTCAGTTGCTTCCAAAAAAATAAGTTTTCCTGTTGAACTTGATCCAATAAATTCCATGTTAGAAGCAAGTTTAATCCTTTATTATCCAAACTTTTAAAACTTTGTGAAAAAATTTTTCCCGTCAATTACTCACGACACCCACATTTTTCCTCTCCAATGTGATAAAAATTTGCATCTGCAACTCAAGTAAATACAGTATTTGTCAACAAACCCTTTCTGACGGCAAACCCACACAAAACATAAAAAATAAACCAGTGAAACAAGATCAATTCCTGTTGTTCCCTCATCCCCCCTGTCCTCATTTCCTCACCCCATCGGTTTCTGGAAAGCAGTTCAGATTCGTTCCCAGGATTGCCAAGTTTATTGTCCCCAGGAAGAAACTGGTGTAAAGGGTGAGTCACCATCAGCACCATCCACCAGCATGCAGGAAACCACCAACATTCAACAAAGAGAGAGACAGAGAGAGGGGGTTATACATAGAGGGGGTGGGAAATGGTATCAGATGACCCGTACTTGTGCATTTACGGACCCGGGGACCTGCAGCAGCAGCACAGGGTGCGGGGGGTAACCCGAAACCCCTGGCTGGCGGAAAAACGCGCCGCAGACCAGCAGCTGTCGCCACTGACGGATGGATGGGCCTTCGGAAAAGTGTGCCTATGTGTGCTGCATGGTGGTGGTGGTGGTGGGGGGAGAAAGGGACTCGCCAATTTTATCCCCCGACATTTTTCTTCCTGTTGTTTCTGCTGTACAGGCAGTATTTTATTTATTTTTTTATTTTTAGCGACGAATATCATGAGTCGCTTTTGATGGCCTCTGCAACTGTTGACAGCAGTGGAGGTACACGGATGATTCTCCGTCGCGTTCCGGTCAACCATTTGGCACGATTCCAACAGTCATTCACGCTTTTGCAGACAATTTCTCGCTCTTCATTCGGTGGACAGTTGTTTCTTTTTTTTTCTTTAATGACACGGCGGGAAAGCGCTGAAAGATACACATGAGAGAGGCGTGTTTCTTTTTTTGTTGCTGTTATTGTTGCAGAACTAAAAAAAAAAAAAAAACCGCAACTGTCATTTCTTCTGAGCAACATCATGAATCATCCTGCACAGGAAAGATCAAGACTGAAAACAAAACTGACTGATTTGGTAGAATATTGAAAAAATGTTATCAAAACAGCAACTACAGAATCGTTACAGCTGTAACACTTGCAGAATATTTGAAACGCTTTTTGAAAGCCAAATTGAGCATTTGAGTAAATACATTTTCTTTGTTGACCTGTAAGATTTTGAGTTTAATGGAATGCCAACCGCACTTTTACAGAAAAGCAGCCAAAATGCTGTAGTTCCTGTTCTGAAAGATGCTTAGAAATTTAATATATTTACTCAAGTACTCATTTTTTTTACAAAGTTAAGGCGGGAAAAAGAGGGTGCGCATTATAGATAGGTATACAAATTTTCAATATTAAATCGTCAGTTCGCATTATACTTAATTCTTAGTCCGAGTTTTGGCAAAATTCAAACCTAAATAAAATGTCTGATGTGTTTTATTCTGAAAATAAGCAATTATTTTCCTTCACCAAAATGGGGTGAAATTCTTACTCATCAGGGATCGATTTTTATCCAAATTTTCATATCACAAAACCAGTTATTTGCTTCTTACTTGAGTGCTGTGCATTACACTCGAGTAAATATGGCATCAATTCAAAAGCAGATCGATAAAAGTTACAATTGATTCATGTAATGCCAAATTTTCGGTGGGGGGGGATTAGTCTTTGAGTTTTGTTTACGCCTAGGAGTATAGTTCATAAATCGGAGGGAGGTTTTTATACGGAAACCTGCTGTTGGCAAATTTAATTAGTAAACGCTGATAAACTTAAAGGGTAAGCACTACAAGGCGGGATAAAGAGGGTGCGCATTATAGATAGGTATACAAATTTTCAATATTAAATCGTCAGTTCGCATTATACTTAATTCTTAGTCCGAGTTTTGGCACAATTCAAACCTAAAGAAAATTTCTGATGTGTTTCATTCTGAAAATAAAGCAATTATTTTCATTCACCAAAATGGGGTGAAATTCTTACTCATCAGCAGGGATCGATTTTTATCCAACTTTTCATATCATAAAACCAGTTATTTGCTTCTTACTTGAGTGCTGTGCATTACACTCGAGTAAATATGGCATCAATTCAAAAGCAGATCGATAAAAGTTACAATTGATTCATGTAATGCCAAATTTTCGGTGGGGGGGGGGGGGGAGCCAAAAAATTTTTTTTATCGCAATGGTTCAAGATACATGGGTTATTTTCGGGATATGGAATTGATTCAAGACCAGCTGAAAAGAAGAATAAACGAGGAAAAAAGCGTCGTCAGTAATTGTAAGCGAAGCCATGAATACAGTGACACAATTTCTTAAATCTACAAAATAGTCCACCAAGAATATGACATCGTAACTATAAACCACTCCGCCATGGGGGAAGCAAGTTTAAAAATTCTTGTTCACGCCTTTTACACACTTGTTCCCCATTCATTTTCTTCTTCTTGTTTTTTCATCTTTGAAGTATGCCAGCTCCATGTCCACTACATTCAAGCACACTTCTAATAAAAGTCAATGACCAAAACAGACACATTATCCACAGCAAAAAATAAATCAATCTTCGTTCTCCAGCAGCAGTGCCGAGTCCAAGTACTGTGAATGTACTCGCTCGGGCTCCGATGACAACTTGACCAGGGCCCCGAGGACTGATGACGTTTGCCACATGGTCCGGTGACCAAGTGACAGGGGACAAGAAGAAAAAAACAAAACACAAGCACGCAGGAAGGCCACAGCATGCAGCATTTTTGCACAAGTTGTAGTGAGTACGGAGAGTGTGTAGTTGTGCAGTATTAGTGCACGGCAGCTAGTGTATAGTATGGAATAGTATAGTTGTCTGCGTCAGTGCAAAAAAGGGGTGCAAGGGAACAGGGGAGCCACATAACGCCATTCATCATTGCTGCCGTGTCCTGTCCAGATTAAATGGCTGGGTCGATAAATACCCCAGACCGGCGGCGGGTTCCGGTTCCGCTGCTCCCGCAGCCCCTGGCCCAACAACCAGGCTGCTACTGCTGCTGCTTCACCAGATAAGCAGCGTGTTGCTTCCAGCTTGCAAACGGGGGACATTCCAATAAATTCTTTCCAGGGCATTTACCTTTCTTTTACGATACTTCATTTTGAAAAAAAAAAAAAAGACAGTCCGGGCAACTTTATGTTGACTGATATGCAAGCTTTATTTTCAACGCTTTAGCATTCGCAGTTGAGGTTCACAAAATGTTCCAACATTCAACACATTCTGGCCTATCGAAAATAATTTACCCTTAGGGTATTATATAGGAACTTATATCATGGTATAGATGCAAATCCATGATTAATGAATTGCGGCCATTTTCTTCTTTTAAGGATGACAAAAATCACAAGATCAAGATAAACTGTTGGCATTATAGGATTTCTCATCAAAATATTCTCTCTAAATTGTTCATTCAACTAAACCTCATACAGAAACAAACTGAAGACCTGGTGCTTTAAATTAACTTTTACTGCTATTTTATTTTCAATGTCAGGAAATGAGTTGGGGTATGCATATACATGTCAGATGTCCAGTTGTATTTTGTGGATTGTGTTTTCCTTTATTTTTGTTATCAATTTGTGCTCTGTTTCCTGCTCTGAAGTGATTAAATGTCTTTAAGTTTATTTGGGTTTGGTGGGGAGGAGGTTTGGATGTGGAAATCTTGATTGAACCTTGTGAAGGCTGAAAAGCGGCAAATAAAGTGTTCTGTTCATTCATTCATTCAAAATCACAGCATGAGCCAATTACTGAATACAAATTATGACAGAATGTCTTCAGCCTGTTCCCAGATACTTTTAATTGGTGAAGCAATTTACTCAGAATTTCTGAGGAGAAATTATATATACAGGTGTTACCTTGCAATTTTACCTCCTGCAATTCATTTATCCTAAAATTTGATGGTGGAATTTGCTGGGAGGCTGACTTGCAATTCAACCTCTGTCAAGCAATTTGACCTGCAGAAAGATGAAAAACACTAATCATGGGTTTCCTTTCATAAAATTATTCACAGAAAAGGTTTATAGTTAAATGAGTACTCATTGTCCTGATATACTGTTTATATACCCCTTAAACCCACTGTCTCAAGTCTCTCACAGATTTGCCTCAACCAGAGAGTGATGTGCTTGGGGAGTGAGGGGCTGCAGGGGCACACTGGCTCATATTTTAGTGGGGCACAAATTAGCTCCAGCAAGATGGGCGTCCACCAAAACATCAAGTGCAATGTGGGAAACATTGCATTTGACATTTTCTTGCAATTTTTCCAGTTTTTAATCTGACCCAAGCCCACCAGAGGATTTGTGGTGAAATTGCAGTATACCACCTGTAATAATAAAACAGTCTATATATAGAAGAATATTGGGAAGCCAGTAGGTATGCTTTCAATTGCAGACTGTTATTGAGGCTTTCAAATATTTCATAATACTGTACACTTGTACAGTAAATGGATCATACACTTGTTCATGGATTGGGGAAATAAAACCCAGATTCACTGTCGGATTTGGTTAGAAATGTCTGGGGAATTTTCAAAAAAAAAAAAAGATGGAGACAATGCAATTATTTTTACAACACACAGAATTCCTAAAAGTAGTTTTGGATTGATCACCATATACAAACAGACTCTTCTTAAAATGAGACTGAAGAAAAACGCTGTGTTATTGCAAGATTTGAGAAATTTTATTTCAGTATATCGTGTGTTTTTTCTTCTCTATATATGCAACAAAAGCAAACATGTTTCTATAGAAGTATTGAATAGATTATTTAGACCACTCTTGCAGAAATATTAAAAAGGGAATATTTTGGAAAGCAGACTTTGACAATAATTGTATATCGCATTTTACTGCATATTATAAAAGAATTTCAATGCTTGAAAGTGAAGGAACTTTCTGGAGGTACTATACATGTACCTTTCTGTTTTGGGAGGCTGGTGTGGATGTGTCTGCTAAAGCTGCCCAGAGTGAGGAACCGGTTATTCCCACATTCTCCTGCATCCCATTGTTTTATTTCTTCAGGGGAAAAAGCATTCTGCTACTGACATTTTTCTCTCTATCTACAAGAATAAGTGATGGGGGATTTTTATTCTTCTGGAGTGTTCTGGTATAAGGAATGTGGAGCATGCTTGACCCTTTCTAGGGATACCCCTCAGCTGCTCGTGTGAGTCCTGGTGGACGACCCCAGAACCCCTTCAATTTTTTTTTCATGGCATGAAAATGTCTTCTAAACTGTTTCTTTTATTTAATTTCTTGCTCCTTTTATTCATCAATCTGCCGTGTCGAGGAAAGTTAACTTTTAGAAAAACGCGGATGTTCTTTAGTCTCAACAACTACTACCTTCAGTTGTGGTTGACACGTTCCTTTATGTTACAAGGAAGTTTCTTATAACAATAAGTGTCGTCTATTTGAAAAGTAGTGAACTGAGTAGAGACACCGCACCTTTGCTAGCAATCTTGTTTCGACAAATGCTTTTGCAAGTACTGTATCTTCTCAAGTACCACACCCCCTTGAGAATGACACGTAACTCAATTTTCGAGTGATGAATTCGCCCAAAACCCATCCCTGCATAAGAATTGCATATTTATAGTATTTTTCGGCTTACAGAATAATTTTTCATATAAATGAAAAAATTTAAAATAATTATAGAATAAGTAACCGATTTTTATTTAAAAATTTATTATCGAAGTTGTTCTAAACAAACGTTACCATCTTTGATTGAGTTCATAAAGAATATCCTCTGATTTTGAATACAATTTCTTTTCATTTTTCATTCTAAAATTACTTTCATATAATTAACACTTGGTTGATGGTTTTTGTGTTTTCCAAAAGAATGCGGTATTCCCATCACCTGTACCATAAGCACACTACTTACTTATATCCATCTCATTTTCTTCACCAATGTTGCTGCGCTCCTTAGTTCCGTGAAATTGTTTCCTATAATTTATAAGCATCATTTGTAGAAATTATTGAATCAAAAATTTCTTGAGCAGTGATAACTATTGATTTGCACTATTTTATTCTTATGCTACCGCTATATATTTTATTAGGGGTACCGTTACTCAGTCTTCGTTTAAACCAGACGCATTGAAGGCTAGAGAGTTCACGACTTCGTTACAAACCATTTTTGCCCAAGTAGAGTTTCAAACGTTAAGTAACTTGAGGAGTCTCTGATGGCGAGGGGTTTGAATAATGACCCTTGACATCCACTCGCTTTGATGCATTTATCCCAAACGGAACCCTCAAAGGGATTTCATGAAAAGGGGGGAACACGAGAGGGCATTCGGCCAAAACGGAATGTTGATTGGACACACGATTCGCGAATTCCTGCTGGGGAAGAAAATTCATGCTGTCCATGCATCGGCAGGGTGAAAAATCTAGCGAGGAACATGCCAATAACACTTGCATTCCCTCGGCCACTGAGATACGTGCTGTGAACTAATTGACGCGGAGAAAAGAGGGAGGAAAATATAGGGAAGGAAAATTAGCGGCTTTTTGGTCCGGAATGACAGGATGAATCAAGTGGGAGGAATCGTGGTTAGGGCTGTGTCACACTGGCTGCTGCAAATCAGCAACTGCTAACTACAGTATTTACTCAAGTACCACGCGCCCTCAAGTAAGGCATGCACAGGGGTTTTTCAGTTGGAAATTTGGCTAAAATCTTATTCCCAAGTAAGACGCACACCCCAATTTTTAGTGAATCTAAAACCACAAAATTTTGAGATTAGAAACAAAAAGTTTGACTTTAGACATGAATTTAACAAAAATCTTACCAATTTTCAACTTTTTCAGTAAAAAAAACTTTCCTTGTCACTTTTTTTCCAAATTTCTCCCTTATGATTAAGTATAACGCACATAAAACTTTCTAAAACTTCTTGAAAAATTTGTACCCGCTTATGACACGCACCCATTCTTTTCTTCTGAAATTTATGAAAAAGGTGCGCGTGGTACTTGAGTAAATATGGTATAATGGAAAGAAATGCATGCCAATTAAGATATTTCTGATTTTTTAAATGATGATTTTTTACAAAAACAGCCCCAGCAAGGAAACTACTGATGCATGGACAACACTTGATATATTGGCATCAACTATTCTCAGCGCACTAATTAGAATAAATCCTACCTTTATTATTTTTTATAATTTTCCGCACTTTTGAATTTTGGCTATTCAAAATTCTTCTTATTCAAATTTCTTCCCAACAAAGGTATTTTACTGGTCCCAACGGCTTCACTGCAAACAGATTTTACTTCAATTATTTCAATATTTAGGCTTTGAGATGATGAGGATACTTAATCTGGTGACTCACTGATAAGGTCAGTGTGTGCGAAGCCTGATCACGCCTGAGTACAACACACGGAGCGAGAAATACCCAGAGCGATTGGGGGGCTTCGGGATGCAAGCAGCAGCAGCAGCACGGGCTATTTATTGAATGTGCAGCTGGTCAAACACCACACAGACCATGTGTGCTGAAAACAAAAGAGGCAAAAAAAAAGGATGCCAAAATGGGGAGAGGGAGAGTGAAGAGCGCCATGTTCTGCTGGCTAGGTGATTTCATTACCATTACCCTCCAGCGTGCAGCAGGACAAATATACGGGGATTCTGGGGGATTTCCACAATTTTCTGCCTGTTTTTCTTTTTTTGACTTTTGACAATGCAGTTCATTTTCTTGTTGGTAACACTTGAAAAAATGTACTGTATATACCATGAAGCGCCTTTTTCTAGAAAAGTTATTTTCCATTTTAAAAAGGTTTCTCTTTCAATTCAATTCTTTTGTAACATTTTACACTACGATTATTGCCTTCGTATACAAAATCTCTTTAGAACAATCTTGTCTATGCAAGATTGGACTCTGTCTACTCTACAATCAAATCCAAGGGACCAGACAACATTTTTGTGGAGAGAATTTTGTTGTAGGCAACCCTTACACCATGGGGATGAGACAACCTTATCAGCCCAAACAAAGATTCCTTATCCAGCAGAAATTGTTGTAGAGAGAGTCCAGCTGCATAACAAATTTTATTTTGTCCCATACGGCTTTTCTCCCCATGTTATGCAATATAAAGGTTCTCTTCAACAAATTTTTCTGGTCCCCTGAATTTTTTTGTAGAGAGAATCCACCTGAATAATAATTCAACATAGCATTTTTTTGAGTTTTGTCATTTCAACTGATGAACTTTTCTTCTTTCCAGGATTACTTTGAGGGGAGTTGCAATTTTGAAAATGGACAGAAATTATGCCTCCAATTTTTCATATGTCCATTCAAAAGCTGTGAAATGCTCATGAAATAGAAAAATTGATGTAGCCTTTGAAATGAGATGATCTCCTTTTAAGTGTTCCTGCATGCGAGATTGGAACAACTTGAGCAACATTTCTAAGGATATTTTACAGTACTGTAGTGCATTCTCGAAAAATTCAGATTCCAAGTCTATAAGCGGTTATGTCAACTCCTTTATTTCTTTCAACCTTTAGAAACAAGTTTTTCATCGATTTTTACGAAAAATGCTGTTGAAAAAGTCCTTGGAACTTTGTGGAATGCCGAAAGGAATATCACTTCCAACTCGATTGATTGCCCCCGCTGGACTCGAAATCCCTGTGCAAAACCGGAAAAAAAAGAAGTCTGGCGAATCCGGAAGACCGGTAAAGTGTAACGAGATTGCGGCTTATTTTCCGTATTATAATCCCTGATCCCTTATCCGTGATTGCTTGGCTAATCTCGGTTTCCACAAAATTATTCATGCGTCATTTTCTCTCTTGTTCTCTTCTGCTTCAATAACACCAGAAGGAATGGCAAAAAAAAAATACTATACATGCCACGTGCATGAAAATATTCCGGAATGAACCTTATCCTATTTCCGGATCCCTGGGCGAACAAAAGCTGGGTCACAAAAATGTTGGCTTCCGGTCTTTTCGGCAAATAAAACAATGCCAAAGGAACTTACACCAGTCCCTGTGCTGGATGCCGATTGCATCGTCAGTCGAACCAACGAGTAAATGGAATCACGCCCGGACCAAAGGGACCGACCGGAAATTGACTCGAGATATAATCCAGATTTCCTCTGCTTTTTCCTTCCGTCTCCGTCCTCTTGATTTCCAGCTCGTGCTGATGAGCACATTTTCAATGTGTCCTTTGCTGATGATGACGGCACGCANGGACCGACCGGAAATTGACTCGAGATATAATCCAGATTTCCTCTGCTTTTTCCTTCCGTCTCCGTCCTCTTGATTTCCAGCTCGTGCTGATGAGCACATTTTCAATGTGTCCTTTGCTGATGATGACGGCACGCAATCGGCGCCACGAGAAAAATGCCGGGACAGAAGAGCTGTCCCACGCTGGAGCATTGATCTAAAGCAGGTCTGTAGAAGATATGGCCCGCGGGCCAAATCTGGCCCACAGAGACTCTTCATCATAACCCGCGGTCCTTTCCGCACCATTTATCAAGGCGGCAGCTACAATAACTATTCAAAATACTGTACATGTGGAATGATGAATTTAAAAATTCAAGATGTTGCTCCAATCTTCAACAATTTCAAATGCCTGTGCTTTTGATTCAATGCATAGCACTGAATTACATTTTAAGTATTTTCTGCATATGAGACGGAGGAATTTGGAACTTCGAAAAATATTTATTTTGGCCTGCAAAGACTCTCTCCATCTCTAAAACGTGGCCCTTGACCACATCTGAGTCGGGTAAACAATTGTAGGAAAAAATGCCTCGTCCACTAAAAACGATGCGTTTAAAATTGACGTAATCAAGGGAAAATATCCAAGATTCAAAGCTGTCCCAGAATTTTACAGAAAGAAAACAAACATCCGTGATATTGTAATAAATAATCAGCAGTAAAAAGAGGCCTTAAAAACGAGGCGATTTGTTCCCCCCGCGAATCAATCTTTGAAGCAAATTTGTCCATGATACTTTTTTCGACAGACTTATGTTTTCTCATCGACGCCAAATCAATCGCCATTGTTTGATCCGATAGAGAAAAAGTACTGTATTTGCAGAAGTCCCATTTTTCCTAAAATGAAAAGTAAAAAGCAAAGTTCGCATTTCGAAGACATCAACAAAGTTTTCAGAATTTCACAAAACTTCTGCGCATCTCATGTGCATACGTTTTGGCTCATGTGAGAGCCGCTTTTTGGATAATTTCGAATCTTCTGCAACTTTTTCTGAGACATATAAATTTAAAGCAATTAAATCAGCTGAAAGACGGCTGCTGAATGATGAAATAAAACAAGAGAAATTAACATCAACCAAATACAGGCTTATTGATTTAGGTTCTGAATTCAATTTTTTTTCAGCAAAATAATCTTTTAATATTACAATTTCACAGGGATTAAAAAGTGGGGTTCGCATCTTATCTTGGATTACATTTTTCTTACAATTTTATGATTACAGGTCGTGGTAATGCATGTCTTATATTGTTATGAAGGTACACGACTAATATTGAAGTGAATACGGTACAATATCCTAGTACTGTATAACATACTTCCCGGCACCTCTCCTATATACTTAGCTTCTCATGGGAAAACATGACGAAATAACCTCCTAAATGAAGAAAACCGTCGTCTTGGTGTTCGGTTTTTCGAAGGCAACAAAGGCCTTCTTCTTGGCTGCAAAGGACGGTTGGCTCTCACTGCGTCTTTGTCTCAAGGAGCACACAGTCCTTCCGAGCTGTAGTAAGGTGCAGTCCGAAGTTAGGCCAGCGAGTGCACAGGTTGAGGATACGCGTGTTTCTTCCAAGTCTCTAATAGCACTAAAAAAATTAGAAAAAAAATGGAGGAGAAAAATCGCTTTGAAACTCGAGTCGATGGACGCGTGGAATGAGGAACAGGGTGTTCAAAAATCCATTGCGGTAAGAATACAGGCATCATAGACGCAGTTCAGGTCATCGACTCAAATATCGGTATTCGCCAACCGTCTTGGAAAAGATACTCTTCAATCGAACATTTTAGAAGTAAGCTAGAAGATGGAAACACAATTACTTGTATAACTATACTCAACAGTGAAATCCAATGAACCATTGAATTATACTGCGATCAAGCAGGTGTATTCATGCGTCAGAGTAGTGACTGTTCGCGACATCTACCCGCATTAGGTCAAGTTTTACATCAAATGGACAAAGAAAACTCGTATCTATACTGAAGATATCATTTGACTCTCAAAATCGGAATAAGCCAGAAACAAAACCAGACCAATAACGTTGTAAATTGACTTAGCACTCATATTCCCGTCATTCACGCAACAAAATTTATACCATCCAATTGGGCACATGAAGGTAGAAAATTTTATTTGCTAAAAATAGATACCTTTTCCTTGCACTAGAAATTAGTAAAATTGCACAGCAAACCAAAGATTTTTAAAGTTTTCAGCACTTTCCAGGCTTTTTTACTGTACTACCTAAGCATGATCAACTAAAGCTATCAGGAATTTTATAAACACTTGCCCATGAGTGATACAGGTGGACTATATCTGCAAAGAAATCTCAGGGACCAAAAAATAATTGTTGTCAAGAGAGTTTTGATGCAGAGCACCCCTGAAAATTGGGAATGAGAGAACCCATATACGTACACTGGTGTTTTTTGTAGCACAATGTGTCACTTAAAAAGACCTGTTCTGGACGTAGACTAGTTAAAACGAAGGGTCGTGAGGGAGGTTCCTTAGAAGGTTTATTTAATCCAATTTTTAACATTCATCCTCGAATTTTTAATTTTTAGACAATAAAATAAGAATTCCTATAAATGGTTTCTGTTCAACATATTCCCTTCTAGACACCCAATACAAAAAAAAATCGATAATAGGCATGCCAGATTTTTTCCTGTTCCGGTTTCGGCATAACCCACGTGTGTCAAGGCAAGTGGAGTTGATTACGTCGCCGCGACGAGTGTGTGACCCGACTCATTCTGCCCATAACCCGGATATACAAGGCAAGAGAAGTTTATGTGGCCTCAGGTCGTGTGCTGAGAGACCAAAATACATTCGAGTGCATGAATAAGGGTCAGCACATGCACTGGAAAACAAGCCATTATGTCTCGCGAGATCTTCCAAATAAGCGAGAGCCACTTTTCGGGACCCCATCTCTGGTGAACATTTTTTTTTCTTCTATATAGTGCTCTATCCATTATGAAAGGGATAAATTTAGATTTTTTTCAGTCTTTGAAGAAGTGTGACTGGTTCTGTATACAGTGGGACCCCAAGATGCAGATGTAATTGGTGCATCAAGTGTGTCCTGGTGTAAAAATGTCGAGTCTTGTTTTCCCATAGACTTACATTGTGCAATTTTTAATCTGTGATTTTGGAGAGAAATACCATATTTACTCAAGTACCACATGCCCTCAAGTAAGGCGTGCACAGGGGTTTTTCAGTTGGAAATTTTGCTAAAATCTTATCCCCAAGTAAGACACGCACCCCAACTTTTAGTGAATCTGAAACCAGAAAATTTTGAAAATAAAACCAAAAATTGACTTTAATATATGCATGTGACCACAAAAAACATCGTGTTACACAGTGAATTTTTCTGGACAAGACCTGCATCTGATCAATTTTGCTTCCCAGCACTCCCTCCAAGGAATCTTCCAAATAAATTAGGTTAAAAATGCATTCATCCTCGAATTTTTAATTTTTAGACAATAAAATAAGAATTCCTATAAATGGTTTCTTTTCAACATATTCCCTTCTAGACACCCAATACAAAAAAATCGATAATAGGCATGCCAGATTTTTTCCTGTTCCGGTTTCGGCATAACCCACGTGTGTCAAGGCAAGTGGAGTTGATTACGACGCCGCGACGAGTGTGTGACCCGACTCATTCCGCCCATAACCCGGATATACAAGGCAAGAGAAGTTTATGTGGCCTCAGGTCGTGTGCTGAGAGACCAAAATGCATTCGAGTGCATGAATAAGGGTCAGCACATGCACTGGAAAACAAGCCATTATGTCTCGCGAGATCTTCCAAATAAGCGAGAGCCACTTTTCGGGACCCGATCTCTGGTGAACATTTTTTTTTCTTCTATAGTGCTCTATCCATTATGAAAGGGATAAATTTAGATTTTTTTCAGTCTTTGAAGAAGTGTGACTGGTTCTGTATACAGTGGGACCCCAAGATGCAGGTGTAATTGGGGCATCAAGTGTGTCCTGGTGTAAAAATGTCCTTATGTTGAGTCTTGTTTTCCCATAGACTTACATTGTGCAATTTTTAATCTGTGATTTTGGAGAGAAATACCATATTTACTCAAGTACCACATGCCCTCAAGTAAGGCGTGCACAGGGGTTTTTCAGTTGGAAATTTTGCTAAAATCTTATCCCCAAGTAAGACACGCACCCCAACTTTTAGTGAATCTGAAACCAGAAAATTTTGAAAATAAAACCAAAAATTGACTTTAGACATGAACTGTACAAATATCTGATCAATTTTCATCTGTTTCAGTACAAAAAAGTATTCTTGTTACATATGTTCAAAATTTCTCCATTATAATTAAGTATAATGCACACTTAACTTCCTATAACTTCTTGGAAAATTTTTACCCGCTTATGATGCGCACCCCTATTTTCTTCTGAAATTTCAGAAAAAAGGTTTGCGTGATACTTGAGTAAATACAGTATTTATCAGAATTCAATAAATAAAAAAAGACTTTGTCTGCCAATAGTAAACAATCCAATTTTTTTTTTATATGGTTAATAGGGTTTTTAGCATGAGCCTTGGCATGATAATCAGCAAAACTCTCAACCAAGAAATGAAAATGAATCCATCTTAAAAGAATTCACAGATTCTGTATAGAGGAAATCCTCATTTCAAAGGATTACACATTGACTGGAAATAACTGCAGGGAAAAATACCAGCATATTGCTAGAGATAAACATCAGAATTGGCAAAATGGATGTGAAAATGAAGACAATGTCAAACAATTTGTCTTAAATAACGCCTTTCATTTCTGTAGGTTTTTTCACAAAGTATCTCACAAGTTGACCACTTCAAAATGTGACCCTAGTTTGGCAACCAATTAAGGTACAATTGCAAGGTGCCACCTGTAATTCCTCAAAAACTATGGTTTAGATCTTTGAGAAAGTTCACTAAAACCTTGAAAAAGAAGCCTGATCACAACAATGATCATAAACAGAACATTTGTTTCACTGTTTGCTGATGAGAAATGCGTCTTGTTCAACTTTATCTCATAAATGATGAATTATTCTACTCAGTCGTCTCTCATTCTGTAAAATAAAACCTTTTTGTGAAGTGATGAAATAATCTCGGAATGTGGAAACTTTCAAAGTTGCCCATAAAAATGTGCCAAAGGAAGTACATTTTTTTGCCCTTGTTATTGAGCTCTGGATGAAAAGAAAGTGCAACCCAGACAAAATGAGGAAGAGGATGATGATGATGGTGATGATGATGTAGCTCTCATTACCCGAGGCTGTGGGATCACAGGGCACTTGGCCGGAAAAGATCCCCTGGAGACTTCCTGCTTACTTCATTCCAGCTTTTCCGGACTCATTTTCGGGCCAGCTGCTCCTGTTCATATATTTCACCAGAGGAACCTTGAAAACTCTGTGCTCACTGTTAACTCTTGAGACAAAGTGGATGTGGAGTACTGGGCATTAGCTGCATTATACACAGTGTTATATGTGGTGAATGGTGAGATATATTTCATACCGGCTTTTATATTTTAAAGATATACTAGCTTGCAATCCAGATGAGAAGATTTGCTTCCAATGCACTACTTTAAATGTGATACAGAAATAGTGTTGAATAAAAAGAAGTGGTTGCTGATGTGAAGCAAGAATGCAGGGGGGAAACAACAGAACTCAATAGACTTCTTCTCAATTTCATAAACGTAATCCAGAATATTACATTTGATTTAACCTCTCTGTGCTTTTATATTTTAATTTTCATTTATAGCTGTGTTCGGTAAACCCCAGTGAAGGTTTTCCATTTTCTCTGCTCACTTTGATTTCTTGTCAATACTGTACATTACAGTTTCACAAGAGCTTTTTTCCTTCACTACTCTTAAATATGAATTGCCATGTTTAGCTGGGTTTGGATTTGTACACAAATTCCTTCTTCTACTTCTGAAGTGCTTATCTAAATATTTTTTTTCATGGGATTGAATTTCCTGCTCACTTGTGAATTGTGATTTCCCTTGCTGGGATATTTTTTTTTTCATATAAAAACTGCTATTGCATGTGACAAAAGTAGGAATGATTCAGGTTGCCCACTTGAATGCATGTTCTCAGCAGCAAACCACATGGTTGGCTCTCATATATTTTGACTACGCTATGCTATCTGCTGTTCTTTGGCATTGGGATCATCATCACCAATTGGAAAGCTTGGAAAAAACACTAATCACCACTAATATTTTCGAAATCGATTGACCATTTTAAGGATGAATATTGTACAACTTAATAACATCGTAACTAAATTTTACTAATTTGTCTGCTAGCAAAATTTGGATGAAATTTATTGCTTTTTTAACAAGTGTCATCATGAAAATGATTTTGTCTTTCAGCTCCATACTATAAAGAAAAACAAATTAAAGGGAACCAACCTGATCTAAATCAATTCAGAAAGTAGAATTTTATCAAGTGTTGATCGAGTCATCAGGATGATGCCCCTGTACATCTTAGAATCCAAGTTGTTTACTGGTGAATATGGTAGGTGTCGCACGAAGTTGGTAAAAACAGAACTGGTCCTAGTATGAGGAGGATTCAATTCAGAGTTTCGTTTTTGTTTGGTTTTAGTGTCAATTATCGATGCTTCAACAGGCCGTGCCTACCTTTTTCTTTATCAGATTTGGGCGACACCTGAGGGAAATTTGAAAAAGCGTTACGAAGGAAATTGAACCAGAAATAATTCCGTTTTTGTGGCTTTTTCTTTCTGTCGGCTTTTGCTCTTGTATTCAATAGTTATTTCTGTGTAAAACACCTGCGTCTGCAGTTTTCAACAGCAAATAGCAAGTAATTTTTTTCGCTCGCGCCTAATTTAAAAATCAAACCCGAGCACGCCATAAAAGTTTTCCCACTTACGCAAATGCATCAGCTGTCTTCCGTTTCTTCAAAAAGGAAAGTGTACGCACTAGATAATGCGCACTTAGAAGGAAGTGTTTTCATTTCGATACAAACTTCGACACGTTCAAGGCTGTCGAATACATTTTCGGATCATACCTGCCCTTGTTGAAATGTGTTGGCGGGAAACTTCCTATAGACACGGTTTCGCCATTATTCTATGGATACTAGAACTTCAGTTTCTAGTCTCTGTTTTGCTCTGGAAAATTTGCTTTTCGAAAAAAAATTTAACTTAGCACTCATATAGGGGCCAAGTGTTTATAGTAAAATTTGCAGGGGCTCCGTCATTAAAATGAAATATGAACTCATACATAAGTTGCATTGTATTTCAGATTTGAAAAAAAAACTAGGTAAGCAACAAATAAACAAGAGCTGGTATGTCTGTGATTAAAAATAGCAATAAAAATTTTCAAGCTATGAATAAATTCGATACACTTGAAGTAGAGTAGATCTAAAAGATTCCGTTTCATCAAATTAATTCACAGCACATACACTGCCAAAAAAAAAAAAAAGATTTTTCAAAGAACCCCTCCTACAAAATTAAATAAAATATGACAGTTTTTAAACCGGGCTGCGTTTTTTGACGGGCTGCGTACCCGTCAATAAATGCTTAGAGTGAGATGGTTTGAATATATACCTGTTCCAAAACTTCGGCTTGTTTTGGCAAAAGCCCATTTCACCGTACACAATTTCGATATTTTTATCTTTTCTGGTGTAACCTTTGTAAACATAGATGCGATGCATTCCTTTCTCTCCGAATGCGCAGATGAAACCAGAAGATCCCCGTTTTTAGCACCCGCAAAAGAGCTTTTCCCCTTCTCGTCTGTAGATGAAATTTCGCGGTGACCCGAGGTGATATTCAAAAGGGCATGGAAGTTCTGGAAAGATTCAGTGTGTCAGAGATAAAAGCAGGGGATGGAAGCATGCATGCACCAGCAGCTGATGGAATCTCACAGCACACAAGACGAAGAAGAAGAAGAAGAAGTGCAGAAATGCAGACTGCTGGGGTCTATTATTTTTCCCTTCTTCGTATCCGTGTGGCATTCAACAATATATACAGTACAGTATATATACTGTACTGTATATAAATATACTGCGAGGACCGTTGACCGTTCTTCGTCGCGAACCCCGCTGGAACCAGTCGGGTTCTCATTTGCAAGTCGGAAAAGATAGCCCGGTTGGGCCCTGGCACGGATTTACCCCCGGAAAGGCGAGCCCAGGGGCGAGGGCTGCATTCTTCCGCGAACTGTAGTGACTACAGCAGCGACGTTCGTTTATTCACCCGATCGACAGCAGGGATGACGACTGCTGCTGATGATTTGTTTGAGCTCTGAACAATGATAAGAAGCAGTCCTACCAAATGTGGCGTGTGGAGCTGCATGAATCATATTATGACCCAAGCAGATGCCGAATATAAGTAACTCTCTAATTTTCCGCGATTCCTCCGTTCACATGAACATTTAATAATCAGTGGATGTGGTAAATAGGAGAACATTTATGTGAGATACAAAGCTATGTAAGATTCAATTCCATAATGGTATTCTTGAATCTCTTTCTATTTGAAACCCTAGCAATGTGCATTGAAAATTAAAACAGCAGAACCCAGAGATGGGAATTAATTTACTTCCCAAGCTGTGGCTCTATTTTGAAAATATTGCAGGTCATGTCATATTTTCCCATCGTCTGAACATTGTTAACGCCTTTTCGTTCATTTTGAAATGGATTAAAGTTTTTTGCAAAAACTTAACAGAATATTTTTTTTTACCTTCACAACTCATGAATATCAGTGCAGAAAGAAACCCATAAATCTTTTCAGTTTGTTTTAAAATGATTCTAAAATGTGAAAAATTAAGCACACATAGGGAACAAATATTGCTATAATTTGCATATCAGTTGGATGGAAAGCCGTGAAATATAAGCAAAAAAAGCAGTCATTTTTGGAAAATAAATCAGTGACCGCACTATTAATTCCTTTGGCCATATTTTGTAATGTCTGTACGTCAGACCAGATTTTCTCATTTTCTGAACATTTCAAATCCCTTTACATGCTTCTTAAAAATGTGAAAAATTCCTCCAAAAATTCTCTAGAATTTTTTTTTCGCTTCACAACTCAGAAACAACCTTTGATGAAGGAAACTCAAACAATTGTCCATTTTCTGTGATAAATATTCTAGAAGAAAAAAAATAAGCACATAAAGCAAACGCACACTGCTGTAATTTACAAATCGGTTGGTTGAAAATCCATAAAATATATAAGCCCAAAATCAGTGCATTCCGGAAAAATTAATGTTCTTATTTTCTGTGCACTTTTTCAAAGACTTATTTAGACATTCCATAAAAAAAGCTCAATTTATTCAACCATTTTCAACATTTTAAAAATATGAATATTTTCTTTTTTGACATGCTTGCATCATATACAAGTATAAAATGCTGGTGATGCCAATAATGAGCAAATTTGATCAGCCTCATTTGATTTCAGGAATCAGAAGGGGGAGTTTCATGATTCAAAAAAAAATAATTAGGGTGTGTTGCAGCTACTGTATTTCCATGATGTTGATTCATGCCGGATTCATTCAGTTTATATACGAAACCCATGCAATTCAGTTTTCAAGATTCTGGGGTTCAACCCGGAGACAAGCTCCATATATTCGCTCAAAGCAGGACACGAAGCTCTCAAAACCAGGCAATGACCAAGTCGGTGTATATGTCATTGCGTTTTACATACGCTCAAAGTAAATATATAAGATTGAATTAATATCTGAAAAAAAGGAGAAGCCGCACAAAACAAAAACGAATCCTCCAGCAAAGACGGAGAAAAAAGGGGATGTAAAGTAGGAGAACCCAGGGCTTGAACCTTGAATTTCAAATGCAGGTAGTTGAGATCCCCTGGAAGATAATACATTTTATACCGTCATTACAATAAACCAGTTCGCGTGCGGGGGAATCGGTTTTGGGAGTCATTCTTGCTTCCAGTTCTGACCCGTTCACAAATCCGTGAGCCCGAAAAAAAAAAACTCTATATACATAATAAGCACCTTGAGACCTGGCCCTGAAGGCAATTACTTTTTCTGTGAATTTACGCCGAATTTTGTCACTGACTAATGCTCTCTTTTTTTGGAGGGATTTCCAACGTGTCCTGTTATGCTTCCAAAGAAGTGTGTGGACCTTCCCCAGCTGTAGTTGGTTCACGATGACCATTCACTTCCGTCTCAGTCGTATATAAAAGTCAGTCACCTACGACTTGACATTTTTCAGTTGATGCCTATATTCCGACTGAATCGTTTTTGATTTCTTCAAAAATATTTTGCGACTCTGAAATCTTTATAAAGAATGCAAGAACAGTTTAAACTTAATCCAGTCACTCGAATTTATACTGTGACCTGTGTTTGTTTTTGTGTGATCCGCGATCGGTGAAGTGATTTCCATCTCAAATTGTCCACATTTTTACGTCGACGCATGCGATATTTATTCGAGAATAATGAAGATTGAATATTTGTGAATATTCAGGGGCGAGAAATTATTCAAAAACGAATTTCGCTGTAGAAATTTCCTGAACAAAAGCAGCAGACGAACCGAGACTGAGAAAAAATACTTTCGAAATTTGATGAATGAAATCCCATTGAACGGAATATTAAAAAATTAAACTATTTTGGTTTTCTAATCTTGAACAGTGAATTTAATTTTTGTTTCAGAATTCGAGATAATGACGAAGAGATGATAATTCACGCAGTGCAGGAGAATTGTGGGTCAGTTTGTATCTTATGCTCTTTGGCTTAGTTTTTCAGTTTGGAAAAAATTCAAAGTCTCGATATTTTAATAATTTATTGCCACTCCCTTCAGAATTTTTAAGCTGAATTTTTCAAGCTTTTTATGGGATTCAACCATCTCATATAGCAACTATTGAAACCCTGAAATTTCTCTTTAAACATTTTTTAAACAATGATATCCGTCCTATCGATATTTGATTTTTGTTGTGACTTTTTGGATGAAATAATGACAGTTCGATTATTTCCGTTCTTTTTTGCAGAGCCACACAAAGTAGAGATAAAACTTGGTGATGAATGACGCTACTCAAGTTGTCGTTAGTCGCTTATGAAGGCGATCTGACTCAAAGTTGAACAGCGTCACAAAGAAAGTTGTCATTTGCTTGTGGAATCTTATTCTGAATCGCAAAAATAACAAAAAAAAAAAAAAAAATGCAAAACGAGCCAGAGAAGCCACGAGTTTCTCTAGACGGAACGCCCTCTGTCGGAACGACGGGCAAAACACCAAAGAGCCTAGAACAGTTGGCTCTAGGAGCAGCTCTGTGTTACTTGGCTGAATGCGCGCGAACCGGACACTTTGACGAGCAACCGTCATGGCGACGCAGCGCATGGCGCAGCTCTTTGCGCCGCTCTGTGCCAGCGCATTTGCGCGAAGCATTGCTAGATAGAGCTCTGGCAAATGGCCGTCTCTGCGATGCTGCACAGTTCTCACTGCTTGATGTTCTGCTCTGTGCGCACGTGTCGAAACTGGAGTTGCGGTATGTGCGAACATGGTTCCAGGCGCCGTTGGCGAGAATACTGTTGTCTTGGCGCGGCTCTGGGTTGCGCAGCGTGGTACTTGAGGACGTGGCGTGGCTCGGTGGTGAGTGTAGGTGTCGCTCGGTGTACAAGTGTGAGAGCGCGGTGTGGAACGCGACATCTCACGGAGAGAGTACGAAACGAGAAGTTCTCGTTTTCGACACGCCCGCTGTGCCGCAGTGTCCTAGACTGCTTTTGCCTAGGCTGCTGGCTGCCATGCCCTGGCTCACTCAAGTGAGCTACTTTTGCTGTTGGCATGTAATCATTCTGTTCTCTTCTGCATGTTGAATTTGAAATCAATCAGGCAAGAGACCAGACCACGCAATTAATTAAATATTTATTCATATTTTATAGCCCCCAAGTAGCAAGTGTAAGGTATTGAATGCTTGATGAAAAATTTATTCCATAAATCCGATTGATTTTGAATTCAATGAACAAAGAAAAACTCTGCTTTTGAGAAGTGAATCTCTGATTTTGATACAAAAATTTTGAATGTCAAAAAGTAATATAATCATTTTCAAACAATGGCTAAATCACAGTTTTTTGAGGTACTGTATATAGTACTGTAGTGCTTTGTTGTTATGGACTTTAGCATGACAATACAGTCAACCCCCATCTAACGGACTTGATTCGTGCAAGGGACGAGTCTGTTGGACGAAAAGTCCTTTACACAAATTCAATTACATAAAAAATTCAAAATTTCAATTTTCAACACCAATTTTAAACCAAAAGAAGTCTGTTTGGCGGATTTTGTCTGTTGGGAAGGAGGAAAAACTGCTTGCAGAGCTGAGGATTTTGTCTGTCGGGCAGGAGGAAAAACTGCTTGCAGAGCTGGTCTGTTTGGCAAAAATCCCTTACACGGGAGGTCTGTTAGGCAGGGGGCCACTGTAATTGGCATTGAACATTGTTAAAACACAATCCTAAAAATTCAGGAAAAACTGGTGAAGACTTCAACATATTCTTCTCCTTTATTTGAAGTTTGAAACGCCTCCAGGCATTACATTGGCTGTTATCCCATTGTACTGTATCTTCACTTTTTCAGTCAGTAAAAACATTTTCAAGTAAGATAATTTTGTAAATCAAGAATTTTCTAGGTCAAATGCCATAACAAAAGGCCTTCATATAATTATTATTACAGGCATTGCATTTGAATTTTTCTTAAATCTCAAATCCTTGTAGCAAATAAATTTTTATACCTCAACATGCAGCAGCTAGCCAGATAATTTACTTTGATCAGTCTCTTAATCTGTCCAACAAAATTTGAGAAACTTGAGGGTTCTCAAAGGTTTACATTGTTTTCCTTTTTTCAATGAATTCCAGAAAATACTTTTAGTTGACATTTGTTGAGGTATTTTATATTTCCTTTAACAAGAACTGCTGAGTTTTAATTTGCACTGGGACTAAAAAGCATCAGTTAATGTCAAAAAGGCCTGAGGAAATATCTCAGGACTGATGCCCAAGGCTGATTATCATCTCATTCTGGTTCATATTTGAATGCCAATATGCCATGAATACCTCAAAAATAATAATGATTTTTTTCACCCGTTTGTATTTTAGTTTTTTGCTTTTTGTTTTGGTAATTCCAGGCCCACTTGAAGTTCATTTGCGACGATGCAGCCCTGCGAGTGCTCGGCTCCTTCTGCGCCCACCTCCAACTCGTGGACTGCTCCTGGAGTCCTCAGGTCTCAGATCGCGGGATCGCAGCCCTGCTGCTAGAAGAACCCCAACAACTGCATTCCATCGCCAAACACGACCAAACCAACAAACAACACCACAACTTGAACAATCCCAACGAGAAGAAGAAGAAAAAGAGACGCTTCTTCAGCTCGTTTCTCGCGTCGGCGACGAGCAGCAGCGAACTGATGACCACCACTTTGGCCCTGAGGTTCTCTGACATTTTTGCACCAGCGTTCGCGTTGCCATTGCGTGGTACCACTGGTGGTGGTGCTGCTGCAGCACAAAGGAAACCGAGTCCCTGGGAAGAGTGTCATTTTGCAGACGATTCTCTGCAAAAAGCAGCTTTGCTCATGTTTGGCGGCAGAGTGGATGACAAAGTTGGCCGTGGTCTGAACCCGTGTTGCGACACTTTGAGAGTTTTGAGATTCGGTGGAAGTGCGGCTTCGAAAGCGAGTGTCGGACTTGTTGAGTTATTGGCACCGAAAGCAAAGGCATTCATCAATTGACACGAAAAATCAAGACCCAGTTTGAACAAGCACCGATGAGAGAAAGTGATTTATGCGTTACTTAGACCTGCAAGAATGAGGAAGACCTTTTAACAATGTAATCATGCAATTTATGTTGTACAGGAAGATTTGAGAGAAGCGTTCGTATAAATTTAAAACAAATTCCGGCAAAACGTAAAAAAATTTGGAATCCATTAGCTCGGAAAATTAATAATATATTTTGTAATTTCATGGGACTGAAATTTTCACGGAAAATACTGAAATCCTCATGAAAATCATCGTTTTTTCACCATAATGTGAGGCGACTGATGAAAAGCATTCTGGCATCCTGGGGAAATTCATTCTCGGCCCTCGATTATTTGCTTGATTAGTTACAGAATTGTGTCAGAAATTCTCCCATGAAAATGTAAAAAAGTAAATTTTGAGGAAAATTCTTATTTTTGCAGGTCTAGTTATCGATTAAATCACCCTGTCCGAGCTGTTCTACGATCGGAAGCTCGTTTCTCGTCATTTTGGTCAGATTCCTGATATCTTTTACTATTTTTAGCGTAAATGAGACAACCACTTATAATATGATAACAAGCACAAAGTCTTGAAGCTAGATTGTTCTGGTAGCATGTATTTCACGGGAGTGCTCAACAATATAAACATTCTCGCAGAGAGTGTCGCAGTTTTACTCGTGTGTCTTTCTAAGAAAAGAATACAACGATTGAAAATCTGCATCATTCGTCTGCATTTTTTTTCTGATCTTTAAAAATCGATGATGTGGGAATTCATGAGCTGCTGAACAAAATCTTTCAATATATCACCACCAGCAGCACCTCACAATTCCATTGCATGCAATAGTTTACATTTTCAATAAAAATCTCAGCACTTTCTCGCACACTAATTTTCTAGGACACGCTCAACACAGTTTTTGTCACGTTTTCGGATCAGCAGAAAATTGAAAAATCATTGAATAATTTTGGCTCATCAAACTCACCCTCAATAAGAATCCAGGTAATAGAGACAATAAGCAAATATTCTTAGAGCACATCTTAGTGCGGTTCCTTATTTGAAGATCCACGTGGAGGCTCTATAACCACTAATTGTAAACAAAATATAGGCTTAGAAGGATGATATTGAATTTAAAAATACGTAAAACAGAAGAAACGATATTTCCCCGCTTAGTTTGAACTGATTTTAAGAGGGTTTCATGAATTGAAAATAAACGAAAAATTAAACATAAAAATATAATCACTTGATCGCAATAAAAAGTGGCAATGACAAAATTCCAAGATTGAAATTCATAGCAAAAATTCGGGAACAGGTGAAATTCGAGAGATCCGTTCATCTGTAACTCAAAAACATTTTTCCATTCAATCGTATCAAAACCAAAATATGTATGATAAGGTGGAATTGAATTTCAAAATGTATGAGACACAATAAGCATTATTTCTCCTCTTCAATTGGAGTGATTTCATCTCCCAAAGTACTTAATTTTTATCGTAATTTTACATAGAGCTTTATTATAGGGAACCAGCGTTAGTATTTCACCGTTACTACTTTAAGGCTCTAAATTTAAATACGGACTTAATTATTAAGCGTTTCAGGGTGAACATGGAGTAATTTGTTTTACAATTCAAGGATGAATTGCCAGAGATGGTCTGAGGTGTGAAGAGAAGACGTTGATGGAGTCTTTTATCCAGGCTGCATAAGCCGCCACTCTGGTGTAAACCCCGGGTACGTTTCTGCGCCCACATCCGATCCCGAAGGACACCACACCGACCTGGTACCAATGCCCGTCTTTTTCGCACACCAATGGACCTCCGCCATCTCCCTGTTCATCATTCACAAATAAATGTTTCAGTCAACTTCTAACAAGATTTAAACCTAGAACTTATTTGCAAATAAAAAGAAAATATGATACCAATCCAATTGCTGTATTTATTTAATGCACCTATTGACCTAGCAACTTTTACACTTGCTGCAAGCATTTCTACCTTCTGCTAAATTGCCCTCTTTTTCCTATTCAAGGAAAAATATGTAATTTTGCCTCTGATGCAGCTGTTTTTGGTTTTTATTCCTTTATGTGAACTTCACTCATATTAATGTGTGCTGGTGCTTTCTTTCAGTCAAGCACCACTTTTCTTTTACTGCTGACAGTGAAAAATTTTTGCATGCAACTATTTTCTGTACCAATGCAGGATCCAACAGAAATGTCTCTTGCATGAATACTTGTGCATGGAAATACTTGGAAAGCATTTTTGGATATAATAACCAATGCATTCATGAAGTTTTAGACTCATGAATTCAAGAAGGTGGAAGGAATCTTGGTCACCCTAAATTCCTCCTGAACCAATATATACCCTGTTTTACTGAGCAATCCTCAGAATTAATCCAAACCTTGACACGGTTATTTCTCAGGAAGCCTTGTAACACATTTAGCAATGCCGCCTTCATTCTGAACTCTTTACGCATGTATTGTTGTTGAAGAAAGTATCTGAAATATATTGTTATATATCATATTGTACAACCTTGTACATTTATTGCAAAACACACAGTATTTGCACATTAATTTTTTTATTTTTTGGTTTTATCTTTTGAAACACACAGACTGGAATTAATTTATTGCATTCAATTTGGTACTTGTGCATGACAGGCGTCCAATTTCCATCATAAATTTTTTTTGGCCATGAAACAAACACAGTATTATTCATTACTTATTACAAATAAAGCCTTGATTTCTGATAAAAGGTTGAGAGAAAATTCATAATTGCACAAGTTAATTTGATCATGGACCATCAAAAGTGATGCTTTGAATGAATTACTGAGGCATTACTTCATGCTGATGGTTGAAAGTAATTCCTATATATTGCTACAAAGTCGATAAAAACTGATTGTCAAGCAAATTTACTGCACAGCACAAAATATATTTTACATTTTGTCTATCGGAAATTTATAAAAATTTTTAAATGGCGAGTAGACCAAATATACAATCATGAAAGTAATTGAATTAAACCATGGTTTATTAGAGATTTCTTGGGCTTTTGAGCTGCTCGGGAGGAACCAAGGAGGGTTGATAGGGATTTTGCGTGCGTTTTCCTGTTTGGCGTGGTTCATAGATCCACTAGATTTTTAAATTTAGAATGCAAATGGATTATCAATGATGATGATGAAGATACCGCACTAACAGGCAGGCATTTCTACCGAAGAATTCAAGAGCACCAATAAATAGCGCTTTATTTTTTAGTGCACTGATCCAGAGCAACCATTTGGAAACCCTGCACACTGTGTGACCGCCCGTTGAATAATTTATATTTCACCTTTCATAAAATGAGGAAAGTTTGCGAAAGAGGAGCAAAAGCAGCAGAATTAGAAATAGCTAAACTTACGTCACACGCATCATTGCCTTCAGCACCCGCACAAAGTGTTGTTATCGGCAAAGAGTAATTGGCCCCGAATTGAGTTTTTAGAGCTTCTTCACACGCCTGTTGGTTCCACAGAGGTACTTTGATTTCTTTGAGGATGACGGAATGGTCCGAATCTGAAATTTTTCAAATCAAATTGCACTTTCAATTGCGCAGATAATCGGTTCTGAGCAGCAACTATTTTTGTTTCTTTACAGTTTATGTGAAAATTGCTTTNACACAGTTTTTGTCACGTTTTCGGATCAGCAGAAAATTGAAAAATCATTGAATAATTTTGGCTCATCAAACTCACCCTCAATAAGAATCCAGGTAATAGAGACAATAAGCAAATATTCTTAGAGCACATCTTAGTGCGGTTCCTTATTTGAAGATCCACGTGGAGGCTCTATAACCACTAATTGTAAACAAAATATAGGCTTAGAAGGATGATATTGAATTTAAAAATACGTAAAACAGAAGAAACGATATTTCCCCGCTTAGTTTGAACTGATTTTAAGAGGGTTTCATGAATTGAAAATAAACGAAAAATTAAACATAAAAATATAATCACTTGATCGCAATAAAAAGTGGCAATGACAAAATTCCAAGATTGAAATTCATAGCAAAAATTCGGGAACAGGTGAAATTCGAGAGATCCGTTCATCTGTAACTCAAAAACATTTTTCCATTCAATCGTATCAAAACCAAAATATGTATGATAAGGTGGAATTGAATTTCAAAATGTATGAGACACAATAAGCATTATTTCTCCTCTTCAATTGGAGTGATTTCAAGAGGGTTTCATGAATTAAAAATAGCATTAAAATGTATCTCGAAATAATATCCCTTGGTCGCAATCATAAAGTGGCAATGATGAAATTCCGAGATTTAAATTTATGCCTGAATTAATAATTCGCAAAAAGGGTGAACATGGAGTAATTTGTTTTGCAATTCAAGGATGAATTGCCAGAGATGGTCTGAGGTGTGAAGAGAAGACGTTGATGGAGTCTTTTATCCAGGCTGCATAAGCCGCCACTCTGGTGTAAACCCCGGGTACGTTTCTGCGCCCGCAGCCGATCCCGAAGGACACCACACCGACCTGGTACCAATGCCCGTCTTTTTCGCACACCAATGGACCTCCGCCATCTCCCTGTTCATCATTCGCAGAGAAATGTTTCAGTCAACTTCTAATAAGATTTAAACCTAGAACTTCTTTGCAAATAAAAAGAAAATATGAAACCAATCAAATTGCATGCTGTATTTATTTCATGCACCTGTTAACCTACAAACATTTACACTTGCTGAAAACATTTATACCTTCAGCTAAATTGCCCTCTTTTTCCTTTTCAAGGAAAAATATGTCATTTTTCCCCTGCAGCTGTTTTCTGTTTTTATTACTTTATGTGAACTTCACCCAAATTAATGTGTGATGCTTTCTTTGAGTCAAGTGCCACTTTTATTTTACTACTTGACAGTGAAAAATGTTGCATGCAACTATTTTCTTTACCAATGAAGGATCCAAGAGGAACTGTCTCTTGCATGAATACTTGTGAATGGAAATACTTGGAAAGCATTTTTGCACATATTAACCGATGCATTCATGAAGTTATAGGCTCATGAATTCATAAAGGTGGAAGGAATCTTGGTCACAGTCAATTCCTCCTGAACCAATATATATATAGTACCCTGTTTTACTGAGCAATCCTCAGAATTAATCCAAACCTTGACACGGTTATTTCTCAGGAAGCCTTGTAACTCGTTACGGCGGAAGTAAGACTTGAGAAATGCGTACATAACAACAACTTCTTTCATAGACTTTATATAACAATATATAGTATAACATGTTGGAACATGTAAATAACGTTTTGTGTGTCATAAACGTGATTAATTTTTTTATTTTTTGGGTTTATCTTTCAAAACACACAGACTGGAATTAATTTATTCGTAAGTTAAACCATGAACACGTACTGTCCGCAGGTTAAAGGTAGTATTTAAAAAAAACCGGTACTTTGTTTGTGTCATAATAAGTAATGAATAATGTTTATTTCGGAACTAAAGACTATTTTCCAAAAGAGAAAATTCATAATTGCACAAGTTAATTTGATCATGGACCATCAGAAGTGATGCTTTGAATGAATTACTGAGGCATTACTTCATGCTGATGGTTGAAAGTAATTCGTATATATTGCTACAAAGTCGATAAAAACTCAGCGTCAAACAAATTTACTGCACAGCACAAAGGAAATTTTACAATTTGTCTTTCGGAAATTAATACAAATTTTAAATGGTGAGTATAGACCAAATAGACAATGATGAAAGTAATTGAATTAAAGCGTGGTTTATTTGAGATTTCTTGGGCTTTTGAGCTGCTCGGGAGGAACCAAGGAGGGTTGATAGGGATTTTGCGTGCGTTTTCCTGTTTGGCGTGGTTCATAGATCCACTAGATTTTTAAATTTAGAATGCAAATGGAT
>CAJPEX010001774.1:0-13836 GCA_905338405.1 Notodromas monacha
ATGAAAAGTTTGTTGATTGTGATTCAATTGCTAATAGGTTTTCAGAGAATTGTTGTTGCTGGCCAAAGTTGTTGCATCACAAAGATGAATAAATCAGCTGTGGATCAAAAAGAAAATTAAAGAAAATTAAAAGGCAGACTCAGCCCAGGACAAGGCTGGGTTTTTTTTTTGGTAAAATCCGTGAATTAAAAGTTGAAGCATATTTTGATAAGTTACAAAACAACAATGTTAATCAAACAAGAATCCAGAATTTTGTTCATCAGATTAAACCTCCCAGAAAAGCCTTTCTTCAACACAACTGTTTCCAAAAACAATAAAAAGCAGAAAATGATTGATTTCATTGGGATGAGAAAGGGTTTTTATTAATTTATTCGTCTTGTCCTTAATCCAGTATTCTAATCCAGGATGGGATGAAGCAAAAGGCCTGTGACTGGCCAGAAAAAGTCAAGTTGAAAACATTTTGGTGCCAGGAGTTTTTTTTATTTTTTTGGGGAGCAAAAAATAAGTTACCAGACCTTTTTTACTTTATTGGGTGGTTTTCCAATAGATTACATTTGTGTCCAAAATTGATTTTATGTCTCGCTTAATTGAGGCATGCAGCAAGTCCCCAACAAATGGCACAGAAGCCCTAAAAATTATTCAATTTTTATCAGTATTGTTTGCATATAAAAATACTGTATCACCTTTAAAAACGGCCTATTTCTAAGCCCTCTAAAACAGAAACAAGCATCACGTACAAAATGGAAGGTTGATGCAAATATCACAAGAACGTATCAGCAGTGAAGATTACATATTGATTGAATGAATGAATGAACAGAACACTTTATTTGCCGCTTTTCAGCATTCACAAGACACAACCAAGACTACCACATCCAAGCCCCCTCCCCACCCAACCCAACTCCCCCCAAAGACATTCAATCACTTCAAAGTATGAAACAAAGCACAAACCAATGACAAAAACAAAAGAGTATATTGTATATATAAAAGAGTATATATAGTATATTGTCAAAGTACAAAAGAATATATTGATTGCAAATGCAATTCAAACGTTGAAATTGGATGCATGAACTCCCCCATTGCTCTTCTCACCTTGACATACTCTTTCTAGCGCTTTTCATGAGGACTTTTGGCGCAATAATTTGTAGAAAATATTGTACAAGCAGTTCATGATTAAAATTATTTTTCTAACTCGTCATATGCTTGGATCCTGAAATTTTTTTTGTTTAAAAGTCTTTTTGTCTTTGAATATCTAATAACTTAGAAGATATATTATTACCGAAAGCCTGAGGCGGAGTAAGGGAGAAGTTTTCGGCTCGTCGTTAGTTAATGCTCTGCGGAGCATTGCGATTCCCGTCCATATAACGAAGAAATTGCATGCAAATTGGATCTCGCTGCAAAATATTACTGCCTGCTTCGCAACGTCACCTGATTAATCAGATGTGGGAGCTGTCGATTCCAGTATAGCGAGCGCAGCGCGTTGGTAACGCTTGTCACGCGCTGACGCGACGTTGCATTATTCCGCCCCTCTTCGCCATATTCCCCGTTTTCTTTTTTATCCCTTGTGGAGAGCGGGAAATGCGTAGGCGAACAACTATGCTAGGAAATGCTGGCAAGAGAGCAGCAGACACAGAAACGACGCAGAAAAAGGGACAGCAGGAAATAGTGTCGAAATATGTGTCGTCTTTTTTTTTTTTTAAGGGGAAAAGAGAGGACTGTGCGACGCAGATGCGAGCGACGCGCGTGGTTCGTAATAACCGTCCGACTCGGGTCAAGGGAAGAACCCGAGTTGAAGCAATAATTATACCGTCTTCCTGACAACCAAGTCCCGCTTGTTGGTTCTCTAGATAGTCTAGAATGCGAGGAATAACATTTTAAGCTATGTTTTTTTTTATCAGGAAAGTTGATGATCTCGAACAGAACAGCGACGCATACTCTGTAGCTGTTGGGAGAATTCGTCCTAAGAGTTGTCTGGTTCACAGGTATAAAAACACCCACTCCCATTAAAAGTTCGTATAATTCGTACGTAAAAAGTTCAAGTTGAAGTAAAGACATGGTATACTGTCACAAGGAGTTGGAAAAAGGGCCCATGGACCAGCAGATAAAAAAAAACATTTCTGTGCACTGACAAAGTTTCACGCAATTTTTGCAGATTAAAAAAAGTTTTCTTGAAAGACTGACAGGTATTTAAAAATGTTTGCATTTTTACGAAAATTAAATTAAGCACCGATGAAGCAGCTATACATGAATGTTGTCAAAAAATTGGAAGGGTGGGCTTGAAGAAAGGTCTCTCAGAATGCAAAATTTAAATGCAAGTGGTGCCTTGCAATTTGACCCTAATCTGTTGCTGGAATAGGGGTGAATTGCAAAGTGGCCAAATTGTGACACAATGTCAAGTGTCAGGTTTTCTGCATGGCATTTGACATTTTATGTCGCTTCTGCTGGTTGAAATGCACAGCAGAGGTCAAATTGAGAGTTGACCTCCCAGCAAATTTGACCATCAAATTGCAGGATGGTTGAATTGCAAGAGATCACATTGCAAGGTACTACCTGTAATCTATTTCAGCAGGTGAAAATTTGTCTGAATTGTCACAAGGAGAAAAGAGACCTTTTATTTCTCTTCAGATAATTTTAACTCCCATTGTCTTTCCAAAAGTTTAGATTAAGATATCAGACTTCATTGCTGCTTTTGATAAATGTAATGTTATGAAAATTTCCTGCAGACCAGTGAACTGCCTTATGACAGAAGGGGCTACTTATGAAAAAATTTCTTTTTTTACACAGAGGAAGCCTTTTGCGTAATGTACTGTATATTCTTTGGCAAAGACCTTGGAGGAAATCATTTTTATGCAATTTTTAGCTCCGTAACCTTTTTATGATTTTTAGCTAGTGCTTTTATCTTACTGGATTAACAAACGCTCGCTATTCACATTCAAATTCACGCTACTGAACTCGTTTAAATACAATTCGTTCTTTTATTTTACAAAATAAATGAAAAGCCCCTTGTGAAACTGCAGCTATATAGCCCAAAGGGCTCCATGGAACAATAATCAACAGACTTCATTTTGAAAAATGCAAAGAGCTCTTTATGATAACAATTTCAAAGACAGCAAAATATTTTTTGTGGGTCAAATATAAGATTTTCTGCTGGGCGACTTTACCTAAAATATGCGTTTTAAAAGGATATTCGGTTCGGTTCCCTGATTATGTCAGATATTGAATTTTACTTACCCGTTTCTTCGAGTGAAGAATTCATGATGCCAATAATTTAGTTCTCAGTTCTCGAAAAAGGGTTCGAGTGGAACCTGCGTTAAACCGAAGCTTACGTATGATAATGCAGGAATGCCCTTGAGAGAAATTAGGCAGGAACTCTGAACGAGAATTTGACGGGGGAATTTTTTTTTACTGAAGGAGGTTTGACTAAGCGAGGTCCAGCTGCATAATTACACATGAAACCATAATTTAAGAATAAATAATAATTNAGCAATCAATTACGAGACGCCTCGTTTGCGATTCCCGTCCATATAACGAAGAAATTGCATGCAAATTGGATCTCGCTGCAAAATATTACTGCCTGCTTCGCAACGTCACCTGATTAATCAGATGTGGGAGCTGTCGATTCCAGTATAGCGAGCGCAGCGCGTTGGTAACGCTTGTCACGCGCTGACGCGACGTTGCATTATTCCGCCCCTCTTCGCCATATTCCCCGTTTTCTTTTTTATCCCTTGTGGAGAGCGGGAAATGCGTAGGCGAACAACTATGCTAGGAAATGCTGGCAAGAGAGCAGCAGACACAGAAACGACGCAGAAAAAGGGACAGCAGGAAATAGTGTCGAAATATGTGTCGTCTTTTTTTTTTTTTAAGGGGAAAAGAGAGGACTGTGCGACGCAGATGCGAGCGACGCGCGTGGTTCGTAATAACCGTCCGACTCGGGTCAAGGGAAGAACCCGAGTTGAAGCAATAATTATACCGTCTTCCTGACAACCAAGTCCCGCTTGTTGGTTCTCTAGAATGCGAGGAATAACATTTTAAGCTATGTTTTTTTATCAGGAAAGTTGATGATCTCGAACAGAACAGCGACGCATACTCTGTAGCTGTTGGGAGAATTGCAGGATTCTCAACAGACCAAGTGTCCATATTTTTGTGGGTGAGGGTAATTTTCAAGCATATTAAGCATGCATTTTTCAAGTTCAACTTCATTTCTGTACCATATGACAGTGTTCCTCAACCTTTTTTGGGCAAATGGACCAGCAGATTAAAAAAAACATTTCTGCAGACTGGTAAAGTTTCATACAATTTTTGCAGATTAAAAAAAGTTGTTCTTGAAAGACTCCAAGACAGGTATTTAAAATTTTTTGCATTTTTACACAAATTAAATTAACCACCAATGAAGCAGCTATATACATGAATGTTGTCAAAAAATTGGAAGGGTGGGCTTGAAGAAAGGTCTCTCAAATTGCAAAATTTAAATGCAAGTGGTGCCTTGCAATTTGACCCTAATCTGTTACTGGAATAGGGTTGAATTGCAAAGTGGCCAAACTGTGAGACAATGTCAAGTGTCAGGTTTTCTGCATGGCATTTGACATTTTATGTCGCATCTGCTGGTTGAAATGCACAGCAGAGGTCAAATTGAGAGTTGACCTCCCAGCAAATTTGACCATCAAATCGCAGGACGGTTGAATTGCAAGAGATTACATTGCAAGGTACCACCTGTAATATATATCAGCTGGTGAAAATTTGCCTGAATTGTCACAAGGAGAAAATATACCTTTTATTTTTCTTCAGATAATTTTAACTCCCATTGTCTTTCCAAAAGTTTAGGTTAAGATAACAGACTTAATTGCTACTTTTAATAAATATGTTATGAAAATTTCCTCTGGACTGGCAAAAAATTCTGCAGACCATGGGTTGGGAAGCACTGCCTTATGAAAGGGGTTGTTTATTGAAGTTTTCTTTTTAAACACTAGAAGCCTTTTGTGTAATGTATTGTTTATTATTTGGCAAAGACCTTGGAGGAAATCATTTTTATGTCATTTTTAGCTTGTTAGTCTTGTTATGATTTTTAACTAGTGCCTTTTTTACCGGATTAACAAACGCTCGCTATTTACATTCAAATTCATGCTACTGAACTCGTTTAAATACAATTCGTTCTTTTATTTTACAAAATAAATGAGGAGCCCCTTGTGAAACTGCAGCTCTATAGCCCAAAGGGCTCCATGGAACAATAATCAACAGACTTCATTTTGAAAAATGCAAAGAGCTCTTTATGATAACAATTTCAAAGACAGCAAAATATTTTTTGTGGGTCAAATATAAGATTTTCTGCTGGGCGACTTTACCTAAAATATGCGTTTTAAAAGGATATTCGGTTCGGTTCCCTGATTATGTCAGATATTGAATTTTACTTACCCGTTTCTTCGAGTGAAGAATTCATGATGCCAATAATTTAGTTCTCAGTTCTCGAAAAAGGGTTCGAGTGGAACCTGCGTTAAACCGAAGCTTACGTATGATAATGCAGGAATGCCCTTGAGAGAAATTAGGCAGGAACTCTGAACGAGAATTTGACGGGGGAATTTTTTTTTACTGAAGGAGGTTTGACTAAGCGAGGTCCAGCTGCATAATTACACATGAAACCATAATTTAAGAATAAATAATAATTGGAAACTTTTGAAAACACCCCCAGAAAAACTGGGATTTTTCCTCGTTGGACCATTACGAGGTAATGCCCGCGCGTGGACGCCATGCACCGGACCTCTGGCATGAGGCACGCAACAAACGAACCCACACACACACACACACACCAACCCATGTCCCGCACCCTGGGTTCGGGAAAAAAGAGGGGGAACCCTCTGGAAACAACAACGACGGGGAGGGTCTCAAATTTCCGTAAGAGAGAACGGCGCCGTGTATCGTCCTGGCCTGTAAAAGAAGTAGTTTCTGTCTCTTGTTCACGGAAGGTATCTTTTTTTTTTCTTCTGGGTGCTGAAAAGATCCCTGATGCACGTCGCGTGGCGGGTTTCAGTCCGGCAACAGGTTCATTGTGTTTGCGCAACAGCTGGAGTCGAAACATGGACACCGGAAATGCGGGGGAAAAGTCAGGAGTCCGGATGTTGCACCTATAACCTCGGGGATCTGTGTCCGGTGGTACGTGTACCACTGAGTGGTTCCATGGGAGATATCTTGGCAGGTGGTGCGAGGTATCAAGAGTGCTGAACGAAAGGGGGTTCCGTACCCATTACTTCAGTTAAAAACTAAGCTATAATGGGTGGCTTGGCAGAATTATTTACAACATGAACATCAAAAGGAAACTTACTTGTTGAAATTTGAATCAAAAATCAACTGAAGATGTTCTCTACTGTTGTAGTTGGAGATTTTGGAGCAATTAAAGAGGAGATCTTTGTCGGTTTTTGGGCCTCACAAGCATGTTTTAAAAAATTGATTCTTATGACTTCGTGGAATAACCTGAAGTTAAAAAAAACTTTTTGGAGAAATCATCGAACAAAAAGGTTCAATGAACCTTTTTCAACCGACTTCTGAATTGTGCAGAAAACTAAGACGCATTACAGTCGTTCTGTCTCTTTGCCATTTTGTCGAGAAATTTATATGCTTAGAAATAGGCAGCATTGAAAAATTCCTCAACAATCTTATAATGATACATTTTAGTCTAATGGAAGGAAAATTTTGCTTGACAGACGCTGTTAGCTATCCAAATATTTGTATAATAGAGAAAAATTTTAAAATCTAAAAAAATTCCACCTTCTCCACTGTTTATTTTCTCCTGATGTGTACTCCGGATGACTCGCATAATTAAAACACTACAATCTTAAAATTGTAAAAAAATTAAAGAGATTTTTCGTACTAAATTAAAGCGAATGGGAACGATCAGACATTGTTTTTTTTATATCCTCGACCACCTTGTATACATAATAATGGTCTCGGGATATGTTATCCTCTCCATAACCCCATTGCACATGATTTCAGAAATCTGTGTATCGCGTGTCTCATTATGATTATTTTATTTTCGTCGAATTACATTTACAGTACTGTACAATACTTCGCATTTTCTTGAGCACCTGGAATACCTCAGACAAAGTGGAGAAAAACACAGCCATTATGTCTGCTGTATGATGGGTGCTTCCGCAGACCTTTTTTTTCGAAAAAAAAATACAAACTACAGTATTATGTGCATGATTATTTGTTGTTCACAGGCATGCTGATAACAAATGAAAGGTAAGATTGTGGATATGTGAAAATTATTCACGTTTTTTTTAAAATTTGAATCTGAGGCATGGGGAAATTCCGAATTCAAAAAGATGAATGACGTCTCCTATCGCAGCATCGGTGAGTTATTATCGTGTCACCTCGATCGTTCTCCTATTCTACTACCCCAGGGGATTTCAGGGTGCTTTCCTTCACGCACTCAAGTCCCCTTCCGGAAATCCCGTGTCGCACCAGTTTTCTTTTCAAGTTCTGTGTCAAAAGAGGAAGGAAACTTGCGGAAATTGATGGTTCCGGAAGGGAAGGGAAAATAAATTAGCTAAAGCTCGCTGCGGACAAGTGAGTGGTCTAATAGTAGTGATTGGATCCAACACAAGCGGGTCCTTATTTACGGCCAGGATGGACGTTTTATTTTACTGGGCTGGAAAACCCCCCATAGTGCGGAAAATGACCCATCGTTTCCCCGCATGGAACGGAAACCCGCTGAAACGAGAGGCTCATCCACAAGTTTATGATCAGAAAAAATGAATAAAATATGAAGATTGAGCTTCAAATTCCAAGAAAAAGTGATCCTGGTGATGGAAAAAAAACGGCTATTGCGTGACATGATCCGTACATTAATACAGGGTGCCTTTCAACGTCGTCCTTTCAAGTCCTTAAAAATTATATATCAGGTCGTTAGACTATCAATCAAAAGTAGGTACAGTATACCTGTACTGCCTTTTTGGGAGTACTCATGTTGATTACTTCTATTGAAAAAGCATTTAAAACCTGAGTTTTACCCCATTCACACTACGTGGCGTTTTAAAGTTTTGAAAACAGGAACAGAGTTGGCTTAGTTCATTTACTTAAATTTAGTAAAAGAGTATAGTACAGTTGACCCCCGCACAACAGACTGCCTTTAGAGGCAGTTTTCCCTCGTGCACCATGCTGGGGCATGCCTACATTTTTTTAAATACCCAGTTTCGATAATTTCTTCCTCGACGGAAATTGTGGATTTTCGGAAGAGACCCCCGCGCCAGCCCTGGGCATCGGTTTTAGTTATTAGTTTTTTGAATGACCCGAACGGGCTTCAGCTAGGTCATAATTCAACGTGACCCAGCAGGAGCTGCAACAGCAGCAGCAGCAGCACACACCACCTTTGCTAACGCCATGATGACAGCTCTATTATTCTGGGCTTCCCCGACTGCAGGTCATACACTATATACTGCGGTGTTCAGCATGGCGCACCTCTCACGCTCGTCTCCGAGGGGCGCCTCAGCAGACGCTGGATACAAATTACGTCTCATTCAAGACTCGAAACAACTGTGAGAATTATTAGGATCGACAAAAGAGTGCCCCTAGTATTCACTCTCAAACAAAAATTTAAAAAAATTGGGATAAAAATAGGCTCCTTAATGCTACCCTAACCCGAGGTCCTTTTTACATATAGGACCTCAAAGTCCTTGGATATACTGGACAGTATAGAAATTCGTTACAGAGAATCTCGTCATGAAGAATAATCGCTTACAATGAATGTGGCTTTTTAGCTCCCTGCATGCCCATTAACCACGATATTGAATGAGTTACTTATTTAAAAAAAAATGATTAAAACTAGGCTATTTTACTAGTCCCAAATGGCTTCTTTGTAGCAATATTTTTTATTTAATCGGGTAGGTGAAGTTTTAATGAATAGGATGCCTGGAAAACGGAGCGGGTTTCTTTTCGCAAAAATGTTTTAGGAAACCGACTATGCAATGCAAGATTTGAAATACTGTAATAGCTATTTTTCTTTGGCTCGCGAACATAACCAGTCAAAGAGGATAGCATTTTTCGGGTGAATAAGTTAGTTTTCCCTGAGAACGTTTTCTATATATGTTTTTCGGGAATGCTTGCCTCGAGAATAGCATTGATATTTATATTTTGTTTTCAAATAAAAAAAATGTGACGAATTTTTGTGTGCCAGTTGTGACGTAAAACCGAAAGAGGCTAAATGTACTCGATGGCTTTGAAATGTAATTATTTCCTCATAAAAAGAACTAAATAAATCAAATTTCAGATGGGGAATAATTTTAGAACGTCTCAGGATACGTTTTAGAAGCAGCACAATTTTTGAAAAAGGAAGCTGATCCTTTTGTTGAGCCAATATAATCCTAGCTGTTTTCTCACGGGGATCATAAGTGAGAGTTTGTTTTTAAATTTTTTTAACCCTATTTTTATCCGAGGAATTACGATGGGATTGGGCTCCAGGAAAAATGTATATCCTGGAGTTTCAGCTTGGATATACTGTACAGTATATAGAAATTCGTTACAGAGAATCTCGTCATGAAGAATAATCGTTTACAATGAAGGTGGCTTTTTAGCCCCCTGCATGCCCATATTGCATGAGTTCCTTTATTTTAGAAAGTTGATTAAAACGAGGCTATTTTACTGGTCCCAAATGGCTATATTTTTTATTTAATCGGGTAGGTGAAGTTTTAATGAATAGGATGCCTGGAAAAAGGAGCGGGTTTCTTTTCGCAAAAATGTTTTAGGAAACCGACTATGCAATGCAAGATTTGAAATACTGTAATAGCTATTTTTCTTTGGCTCGCGAACATAACCAGTCAAAGAGGAGAGCATTTTTCGGGTGAATAAGTTAGTTTTCCCTGAGAACGTTTTCTATATATGTTTTTCGGGAATGCTTGCCTCGAGAATAGCATTGATATTTATATTTTGTTTTCAAATAAAAAAATGTGACGAATTTTTGTGTGCCAGTTGTGACGTAAAACCGAAAGAGGCTAAATGTACTCGATGGCTTTGAAATGTAATTACAGATAAAGGAGTATTTTTCTTGATTTATTTAGTTTAAAGTCTACCCCTTATTAAAATCTTGCAGAGTCCTATGCAAAATCTTCGTCGTGTTAAAAACTTTTTCCTTCGACTAGGAAAACAACTCGGTTATTCATCTTTAAGAATGTTCGAATTAGAAGAAAGCGGAATCCAGAAAAAGATCATTGAATTTCTGAGAATAATGCTGTAAAGAAATAGACTGGTTTGAGGGTTACAAGGAAGAAATTGAGAAGTCTTCGCTTTTTTGGTGTTCGGATTGCTGCGTTCCGAAAAAGTCATAAGAAACAAGGTTGAATGTACTGTGTATATTTTTAACACGGGCCCAAAATGCATCTGCAAAAAAAGAGGAAAAAGACTGATTTTTCCTGCCTGTGAGGAATAAGAAAATCGAACCAAGCAGATGATTAATGAATCCGGTCGGTCTTCTATAGAGATAACGCTTTTCCCATTCTCAGCTTGCCAAAAAAACGAAAAAGATGATTTCCGCACATTTGTGGGAGTTTCTCGGAATTCTCTTATACATCTAGGATGCGGTGAGTTTTCTTTTTTTTTCTTCTCATTGACCTTTACCTAATTTTCCTCGTCGCATATATTGTATACTTTCTCTGTAGCAGTATCATTTTTCTTGATGAAAATTACGTAACTGAAGCATTTCTTGCATTGGAAACACTCTATTCCAGATTCGAGAATATCCGGACGCAATCTGAGAGATATTACACTACTTGCAGAAGAGTACTTCCAACAATGACTCTTGCGGATGAGACTGACGAATTACTTCCTTCGGAATATATCGTTCTTTTCATTGCAATTACGTAAGAGAATGAGTGGGATTCATCAGAAGAAGATCCCCTTTTCTTAAGGAAGCAAAATATTTTTTTTAAAATATTATTGTAAATGAGAAACATGCTTCCACACATGGAAGAAGAATGAATAATTCAAGCGTCAACATAAAATTGATGTACTATTTTCAAATACATTTGGATCCACGTTCTAAAAAACAGACGAATAAATACCGTTTTTTAATGCAATAATGCATCTCGAACGGTTTAATGACTTTAATTTCCTTATCTCATCGTTTCAACACTAAATTGTATCAATACAATACGAGCTGAATTCAATCGAAAGTAGGTCAATGTTTTTCTGCAAACCAATGTGTATATTTCCGACGCATAATTTCAAAATGTTTCCCGACACGCATTTTTTAAAGGCTGTCTTGGGAATCAGCTTTAATGACGTACAGAGTCTTATTACTTAGCATAAGGTCCTTTTTAACCGTTTGTAAAAAACCTGCCCAAGTGCGAGAAGTCAGGACTTCTTTTTTAGGCAGTGAAACGATGCTTTTATCTGATAAAACCCAACCCATGATGAATAAACGTCTTCAGCTCTGTCCATTGTTGTACCCAGTACCAGTACTGAAGGCGAGTACTTTGTGAGAAAGTTTTCCGACAAATGATTTTCATTCCAAGAAAAAGCGGTTCAAGCATAGCAATTTTCCGCAAAGAAAATTTGCGGACGAGGTTTGCCTGATTAAATTAAGAAGTATTAGACGCTTTCCAGTACGCACTTAGTGCTAAAATTTGTCCCAGTCATCTGATGAAAATTGATGGGCTTTGTTTCGAGTCCCTGCAAAACAAACTTTCACATTCTGCAGTTTCAATTACTGACGAAAATAATTTCCTATTTTCAGATAGAAAAAAAAGAGTTTCGCAAAATTTTGAAATCTTATTCTTGACGTTAGAAGAAGGGAACTCGACTAAACTTTCGAAACGCATTCAAAATCGATGGTTTTTAATTTTTGAAATCATATTTGCCTATTCATATCAACACAGCCGGTTATTTATGAAAAATGAATTCATAAACAAAAACAAACGGCAGAAAACCCGAGGCATGTCGTTGAAAAAATTCTGAATCAAATTTCAACATTTGAAAACAAGTTTGCAAAAGTTGTGGGATATTCTCCGACAATAGAGGGGTCGTATATAATACAGGGTGGCCCAAAAAGCAATTGAGTGTAAGAAATATTTTTCTGATTCTTGCATTGGCAAAATTTAATGCATAGCTCGCAATTTTCGTTTCATCGACGGCCATGCATATTTCGTACAGGTTTTGCACAAACCTCGTGATCCATTGCAAAAAAGAGTTTTAAAAAATTCGCTCCTACAGGATCGTAGAATAAGTTTGAGTGCTCGAACACTATTGGTTAGATGACTGGTCACTAACCTAAACTTTACATTAATTTATATGAAGCTAAACTACAAAACAAGTTAAATCATTATTGAACTACTGCACAGGACACGATTTCGCTCAAATTCGATCCAATATTTCGTGGTCCACCCTGAATTTTTCTGAAATGTCGGAAGAATGCCTTCAAAAAATTCCACTCCATCTCACTTTGATTGGTTTACCCTTTCTCTTTTAAGGCAGCAAATATTATCCACCCGATTTTGGATTGTCTGAATTCCGAGCAACGGAACATCCAATTATTTTAAACGTTTCCCCTTCAAAGATCAGATTTTTCCTTTCATTTTTTTCGTCTGGGTCGAAGATTATTCCCAAAACACAAAATCTGGATGAATGTCTCGGGCATAAAAATGTTTTCTTAAAAGAAGAAGCTTATCTGCAGAATTTTCATTTGAAATTTTGAGTGGTAGACACAGTTGCCTGTATACTAGCAAACGAGTCTCAAGCTTCAGTAAATATTAGTCAATGTAGAGAGTTGCCTACGATTCATATACATATGAATTGAGATGACTCGGATAATCGCCATTATAAACCAAATCTTCAAATTCAAGAAATAGATAAAAGATTCAGGTTTTCGGAATAATATTCAAACCGATCAAAGAAGGGAAGGAAAATGTGAATTTTGGCAGAAAAACAAACTGCCCACACCCTCGATAAGTTTGAATAATCTAATTTCATCTATACTGACTGTATATACGCAAGTTTTGCACACAAAAATTTTTGCGAGAACAAAAGTAGGGGCACTGCTTGATCAAAGTTTTGCGATGGGATCCTCTTGTTGAATTGGAAACTTGCAGGAAGAAGGCTTCAAGGAGATCCGTCACGGTCCCGTCGACGCGACGGCCTCGTCGGAGTGCCAGGGTCGTCACGGTTCCTGGTTCCTGCCGTTGTCGTAGTCGACGCTGTCGAACGCTTTCCTCCTCCTCCTGTTGCTTCTCCTCGCTTTATTTCGAAAGCAATTGGAAAAATAAGCAAATGCGTAATGCATTAAATATTAATAAGGAATTTGTTATTTTCAAAGGAAGATTAAGTTCAACAAACAAGCTGGAGGATGAAAGAAAGCGAAGGATTATGAAGTTAGGTCTGCTTTCACCCGGTGACCTTTGAAACAGGTTACGACCAAGGTTAATAAAAAATAAAAAAACCAACAAACCGGGTTTCCTTCGGCGCCCATTTAAATTCCGTCAGAAGAAATGTTTTCATTCATTGATTCATGATTGCATGGATTATTGCGTTCGTGATTTTATTTCGTGTCGGGACGATTTTTTTCTATTTTCACTCAAACTTTTACTAAACAATGTAATTTTTTTCTGCTGGCTTCCAACAGTGACATTTCGAAAACACCAGAAGCTGGAAAGCTGATTTTGATTTCAAATGAATTTCCGAGTTCGTATTTCAACAATTCGTTTGACCCTCAATGAGAAATACTGAATGCAAAATCCTTTCAAGATATACACAAAACTTCAAAGTTTGTTTAGTAAACGTGTGGAACAAGTATTGAAAATTCGATGTTCTAGTAATAATCTTGGATTGCTTTCATTGATGTCACATGCACATTGAACTGTTCAT
>CAJPEX010001774.1:14407-45720 GCA_905338405.1 Notodromas monacha
AAACATTTCCCGTTTTCTTCGACGCTGCCAAAAGCGGGCATTTCGCCTCTGACACGGTGGGGAATTGGGCTGCTGAATATATAGAGGATCCCTTATTATAGTTGCGATGCGTATCGGATCCGATTTGAATTTCGCAGTGTCCAGCTCCATCTACGAGGCTTTAGGATGCTAAATTGCGCAAGTCTCGCCAAGGTTGATTCGCGAGGAAGGATTTATTTGCTTTTCGGTCCTGCGACTGAAAACAAATTCCGGATCCTGTTTCGTTATGTGACCAGCAGCGTAAGAAAAAGTTTATGTGACATATACCGCATTTGCTCGAGCGCCACAAAAAATAAGACGCGCGCCGTGATTTTTCCAACCGGAATTAACTTTGAAAATATTTTTCTGCATGAGAGCCTCGTCTCAGTTTGTGTTGAGTGAAAATTAAATTTTTTCCGAAGAAAAATTTGAAACAAACTAAATTTTTGCCTGAGTAAAATAGGACAAAGCAATGTTACTGAATTGTAATTTATGCTATTCACCGACATGCAGATACTAAAGCATCGTTCAAGCCACTGGTCACGTGACTTTTTTCTTCACGAAATTTGCCCCCTACTATGAATAATGGATGGCCTTATTCATGTCCAACTACCGCGAAATTTCAAGCAAACTGTGCAATTATTTGACAAAGCAGCTTCAAAGCTTAAAATGTGTAATATTATAAGGACATTTAAGCTGTTTGAACCCTGTGAAAAATTTTGTCTCCGCGCCGATTCTAATGTCTTGTTTTGCGGTCGAGCTTATCTTCGGCCGCACACCTGCCAATTGTTGTCAATTATGTATTTCCCATTATCCTGAAATCCTAAAACTATACCAATTTTGAAAACAGAAAGCTCTGCACTCTGTAAAAAAAAAAAATACTAAGTACTTTTTTCATCCTTCTCAGGATACAATTTTTATAACCCCATTATCCAATAAACTTTCAGAATTTTTTACAGATTCCAATGAGCATCTTTTGAATGTGGTATAGTTGAAATTCCATTTTTAAAACTTTGTAACCAACAGTTTAATACCGCTCGGGTACACAAAAAAGGACTGAAATGTTTCAAGTTAGTCATGAATAACAGTCAGGATTCTTCATGCATTCAAATTGATTCTTTTAAATTTCATATAACAAATAAGACGCATTAAAATCAATTATTTAGAACTCCCTAGACGTAAATGAACTCAAGGGAACCTGAATGGAATAATCGTTCCCCATAAACCCATGACAATTTTTAATTTGATCAGTTTCTTGCGAAAATTCAATTTTCATGAATCCATGACTCTCTAAAATCCATATTCTCATCAATTCGAGATTCACTGTACTGTATAGTACTTCTCCGGAAGAATGTTTTTCCAAAATGAAGTCATTTTCTGCTAAAATTATACTCAATGCCAAGCCGACAATAAACCTAAAAGCATGAGATTTCCAGCCTTCATCAGCAGTTAAATCAAATTTTGAAGCCCGAATTTGGAATTCTTCCGCGATATTCATATCAACTTGGAAATATTGCGACCTTCACTTGAATCTTATCTTAAAAGTTCAATCTTTTTCCTCCGTAGAAAAGTTTTTAAATTTATTATTCGAAGAAAATGTATTCGAAATGCGGAGAAAAATACATTATAATATTGACATTTGATCATTGAAGGAGATGATAGAAGATGATTAAGCTGGGTCGGAAAATAGGGTAAGACGTCAATTAAAAATGCAGGTATCACTGTTGTCTTCTATTTTGTAAGTTGCTTGATCAAATCAGGTTTTCGGCTCGTTTGCTCAGGGCTTTTCAACCACTTTCTTAAAATATATTCGAGTAACTGATCAGAACAGGACGATATTTTTGGTTCTGTCAAGAGTTTAAATATTCTAGAAGATATTCTAGTAAATATTCTAGACATAGTGAGCTCAAACCGTAAAAAAAAAGGGAACTGACGCGTTTAGAGTAATGCGCAGTCGGCGACTCTTTGGACCCCGTGGACGCCGTGGAGTAGCCGGCGTCATGGACGTGGCGGTGACGGCGGCGGCGATCCAGAGAAACTGAATTCCGGCTCCTTCAGTTTCCAGAATTTATAAATCTAAAATGAGAATAAAACTCCATGTTTCCCCTGTGAATGCCAAGAAAATCTCACAGAAAGGACTCGAATCTGTCCATCACTACGTTCCAGAATCTTCGAGAATCCGAAACAAAACAAATTCCCTTTTTATTCCTCAGCATCAGCATTGCCAACTGACGTCATTGTCTTGAAGAAAACTGTACTAGGAGGATTTTTTCTGAAAAGAAAAGGAAATCCAAATGCGGGGTTCAAAGAAAGCGAACTGTACTGAAGAAAAAAACACCATATATATATATACTGTATATCAACCAGATCGGGCTTAAGCTCGTCCGAGGGGCAAAGATAGGGGCATAGATTTATATATATCCAGGGTACAAAACTCTAGCCAAAAAATATGGAGAAAAGTAAAAGGAAAAAAAGAAAAGGATAGATGAATGAGTGAATGAATGAATGCAAGAGGGAAAGAAGAAGAAGAAGAAGGAGAAAAAAAAATCCTCCTCCTCCTCTTCCTTGGTGTCGAAAAAGGCGCAGAGTTGGGCTGCATCGCTGGCAACTGACGTTGATGGATGCCCGGCCGATTTGCACGCCAAGGCTTTTCGATTTCCTTCCATCCCCGCTTTAACGTGTGCCGAACAAAGCCGACGGGATTGCTCGCTCTTCTTTTTTTTTTATGCAATTTCTCTCCTACTTATTTATTTATTTTTATTATTATTTATTTTTGTGTAGACGAATGGAAACATTTCCCGTTTTCTTCGACGCTGCCAAAAGCGGGCATTTCGCCTCTGACACGGTGGGGAATTGGGCTGCTGAATATATAGAGGATCCCTTATTATAGTTGCGATGCGTATCGGATCCGATTTGAATTTCGCAGTGTCCAGCTCCATCTACGAGGCTTTAGGATGCTAAATTGCGCAAGTCTCGCCAAGGTTGAGCCGCGAGGAAGGATTTATTTGCTTTTCGGTCCTACGACTGAAAACAAATTCCGGATCTTGTTTCGTTATGTGACCAGCAGCGTAAGAACAAATTTATGTGACATTCCGCATTTATATCGAGTGCCACAAAAAATAAGACGCGCGCCGTGATTTCCCTCCTCCGGAATTAACTTTAAAAATATTTTTCTGCATAAGAGCCTCGTCTCAGTTTGTGTTGAGGGAAAATCTAATTTTTCCCGAAGAACAATTTGAAACAAAATTAATTTTTGCCTGAGTAAAATAGGACAAAGCAATGTTACTGAATTGTAATTTATGCTATTCACCGACATGCAGATACTAAAGCATCGTTCAAGCCACTGGTCACGTGACTTTTTTCTTCACGAAATTTGCCCCCTACTATCAATAATGGATGGTTTTATTTATGTCCAACCGCGAAATTTCAAGCAAACTGTGCAATTATTTGACAAATCAGCCTTAAAGCTTAAAATGTGTAATAGCATATAAGGACATTTAGGCTGTTCGAACACTGAGAAGAATTTTGTTTCCGCACCGATTCTAATGTCATGTTTTGCGGTTAAGCTTTTCTTTGGTCGCACACCTGCCGATTTTTTGTCAGTTATTTATTTCCCATTATCCTGAAATCCTAAAACTCAACCAAATTTGTAAACAAAAAGCTCTGCACTCTGTAAATAATTACTGAGTAAGTACTATTCTCATCCTTCTCAGGATACAATTTGTATACAAACCCATTTTCCAGTAAACTATCAGATTTTTTTTACAGATTCCAATGAGCATCTTTTGCATGTGGAATAGTTGAAATTCCATTTTTAAAACTTTATAACCAACAGTGTACTACCGCTCGGGTACACAATAAAGGGCTGAAGTTTTTCAAGTTAGTCATGATACTCATGAATAACAGTCAGGATTCTGCATGCATTCAAATTGATTCTTTTAAATTTCATATAACAAATAAGACGCATTAAAATCAATTATTTAGAACTCCCTGGACGTAAATGAACTCAAGGGAACCTGAACGGAATAATCGTTCCCCATAAACCCATGAAAATTTTTAATTTGATCAGTTTCTTGCGAAAATTCAATTTTCATGAATCCATGACTCTCTAAAATCCATATTCTCATCAATTCGAGATTCACTGTACTGTATAGTACTTCTCCGGAAGAATGTTTTTCCAAAATGAAGTCATTTTCTGCTAAAATTATACTCAATGCCAAGCCGACAATAAACCTAAAAGCATGAGATTTCCAGCCTTCATCAGCAGTTAAATCAAATTTTGAAGATCTCCGGAAGAATGTTTTTCCAAAATGAAGTCATTTTCTGCTAAAATTATACTCAATGCCAAGCCGACAATAAACCTAAAAGCATGAGATTTCCAGCCTTCATCAGCAGTTAAATCAAATTTTGAAGTCCGAATTTGGAATTCTTCCGCGATATTCATATCAACTTGGAAATATTGCGACCTTCACTTGAATCTTATCTTAAAAGTTCAAGCTTTTTCCTGCGTAAAAAAGTTTTTAAATTTATTATTCGAAGAAAATTTATTCGAAATAAGGAGAAAAACATATTATAATACTGTATTGTCATTTGATCATTGAAGGAGATGATGGAAGATGATTAAACTGGGTCGGAAAATAGGGTAAGACGTCAATTAAAAATGCAGGTATCACTGCTGTCTTCTATCTTGTAAATTTCTTGATCAAATAAGGTTTTTGGCTCGTTTGCTCAGGGCTTTTCAACCACTTTCTTAGAATATACAAGAGTATTTGATCAGAACAAGACGATATTTTTTTCTGGTCGGTTAAGAGTTTAAATATTCTAAAAAATATTCTAGTAAATATTCTAGACATGGTGAGGTGAAACCGTAAAAAAAAAGGGAACTGACGCGTTTAGAGTAATGCGCAGTCGGCGACTCTTTGGACCCCGTGGACGCCGTGGAGTAGCCGGCGTCATGGACGTGGCGGTGACGGCGGCGGCGATCCAGAGCAACAGCAGCAACCGTGGACGTGGACGACGCATTTCCGCCGCCGCCGCCGCCACCACCACCACTGCCGCCGGCGCCGCCACTGCTTCCGACAGGCGTCAATGGCTCCGTGTCGCGATGGTGTCGAGACGACGCGACAATCGCCCTCGACGACGTCGTCACGCGGCTCCGGGACCGATGGTGGACTTCCGGTGACTGCAGCTCGACGTCTTCCTCGTCGTCACGGACTGGACTGCGTCTAGACCTGCGACAGACATATGGTGGGAAATAAAAATGTGAGATTCCGAAATTTGAGGGATTGCAATACAAAAGTATTTCTCGTCGCAGAATGGCGCATGCTTGAAGCGGCGTCTGTCGAAGGTTCGACAAAAAATTGGTTTTCAAAATATAAATGTACCCAAAAAGTAAAAATCTCAGAGCATATTTTCCCGAGTGATGAAAACTTTGATCCATATGACACCATTATAATTATAAAATGCAATTCTCGTTGGCTTGCTTGTAAAAATTTAGACTTTCGCTTGTCAAAATATGGGAAATAAAAAGGGGAACTTTTACAAATCAGCGATTTCCTAAAAAAAACTTCTCGTTGCAGAATAGCGCATGATTATTGAAGCAGCGTCTGTCGAAGGTTGAAAAAAATAGTTTCGAAAATATGATTGTAAAAAAGCGAAAAATTTATTTTTAAAGTATTTCCCGAATGTGAAACTGATTCAAATGGCGTCACTGGTCATAAAAAGCAATTCTCGTTTGCTTGCTCGTCAAAATTTAGACTTTTGAATGTCATATTAAAAAGACGAATTCGTAAATTTGAGTGATTTCCGAAAAAATGGCTGGTCACAAAGTAGCACGTGCTTGAAGAAGCGTCTATATATATATATATATCCTCAAGAAAAAAGTAGGTCATAAAAATAGTTTTACAACATTTAATTGCAATAAAAACATCAAAATCTAAAAAACAAATTTTCCGAATGAGACCCTGATTCATGAAGCGTTGTTGAAGCAGCGTCTTTCGAATGTTGGAAAAAATCATGGTTTCCAAAATACAAATTTGTAGTAAAAAGCAAAAATCTCGATAGCTTTTTCCCGTGTGTTAGAAACTGGTTTTTAAATCGTCATTAATTAAAAAATGCGTATTTCGTCGGCTGTTTAAAATCAAAGGGGCTATCGTTCGTATACAGTCACACGTTATTGCCCATGATTGCGGTAACTTTGATTTCCAGTCATCAGGTGTCGCTCGTTTCTCAGTTCTTGTTCAGCTCTCCGCGCAGAACTCCCGTTTTTATCGTTTTGCAAATTTTTTTTTTTTTTGCGGTCAACCATTCTTTTTTCTGCTCAAAACTGCAGAGTCTTCAATCTGTTTCTTTCGCTACTTTTCTACTGGCGTACCTTCGATACCGTCGTGTGTCGTCGTGTGTTTCGGCGGCCGGCGATTCGCTACGGACGCCACTCGCGGAGGATGCGGAACCAGATCGTGACCTGGATCCCGACGGGGTCTGAGACCGGAAGGACTGCAAATCCGGCGAAGGGGAACGTCTTTGCTGCTGTAAAACCACAAAAACAATAATAAAAAAATATACACATATATGCTGGAGAATTTCTGAACCCCGGATTTTCTTGCTCAAATGCGGGCTGTTGTGCGAGACAAAGGCTTCTCTACGTAACAGAACTATACGAGACCTCACAGAAGACCGTAGTATGAAATGGCCGAATGGTTTGGATGCTGTTCTGCGAGTTTACAATGTATTATAATTTCATGCGCTTTATTGTGTCTCGTTGATGACAAGAATATTTTTTTCTAACCGTACAGGTTTACTATGATGCTCGTTTTTACTGGAATGCTATTCACTCATCATCATGTTTCCTGCTTATTTCATCTTTTTCATAGCCCTGATTTAAATTGTCCAGACTTTATTATACTCAGATTGAGGTCTTCAAATGTTACACAATATATGATAGACGACGATTATTACATGCTTTGAGCGTTTTAAAAACAGGTATTTTATATCATCGCGGTCGGCATATTTTTATTTTTTTATAATACTGTTGTTTCCGCTGTTGAGATATATAATATATTTCAAACATCAAATTATTGTTCGATAAATCAGGAAATAATTTTCCAAGCAATAATTAACGAGAGGGTATTTCCACATAGTTCCACTTGACACTTCTGACATATTTAAATTTAATTTTAGGGGCCCTATATAAAATAGTCACTCTTAAAAATGCTTTGGTATAGCGTTACCTACTACAGTGTAATTGGGAATAATCTAATTCCCACTGCTGGAAGAAGTTAACTAACCGAGACAAAACTTGAGTGTGGGAATTCTCTGAACCTATAATCGTTAAGATTTTGAAACGAATGGATGGAAGGATAATATTTGGGCCATCTTATCAAAAACAATTTTTCCAATAGCTTCTTAAAACTTTCCGCGCGCTGGTGATTCCAGATTTTTTTTCGCTCATTTTCTGAAGAAAAATCGCATACTTTTTTTTCTGTCTGGAAGATAAGCGCAAAACTATAAAGGAGTTATATCTTGTGGACAAAGTGAGTCGCACAAAACTTTCCCATTGCGGGGCTTTGATCCCATGGTTTCCGTCACGTAGTTGACGTCACGTCACGTCTTTCTTCTTCTTCTGCTTCAGCCACAGTTTTCAACCTTCCTCGTCGTCTTTTACTTTTTTTTCTTCTTTTTTTGCGTTGCTATATTTTTCTTCATCTTATATATGTCCTTTGGAAATGCAGCGGGATTCAATCTCGCTTCGTTATAACTGCAGTGACACGTTTCTCTTCAACTTTTTAATCAAGTTTAGGCTTCCCTGGCAGGGATTCAGGTTGGGTTCAGAGTTACGAAAGTGTCTGAAAGAATTCCAGCAGCTCTTTTTTTTAGATTGTTCTTTCAATTTTGTTCGACAGTTGGGAAAAGGGAAAGTCGTCCCGATTTCTTCCCGCAGAAATTGAGCGAATTCAAAAATAAGTGCCTTCGCGAAATCTCGATCGAAAGTGGAAAATGGCAGAGATGGAATTCAAGCTCTACTGTATTCCGCATGCGATTTCTTGGTACACAATCATCACGGGTAATTGCGGTACATCTTAAATTATCCGGCATCAATTCCCAATAAAGGTGATCATGTAATCACGAGTAGTTCGAGGATGCATTCGTTTCAGGCGAATGCAACCATTCGATCAATTCTTTTTGGCAGTTTGAAAAAGAAGGAGTTGTTTAAAATCCTCACCATCGCCGGAGAAAATTGGGCAACTTTAAAATAAGTGGGAGGGAAAAAAATAGATAATCCAGAGAGAAAGTTCTTTCAAAGCAAGGTTCAATGCATTTCATTTGCACTTTCGGTTCCCGAGTATATAACTGCGGTATACCATAAATTACCACATTATTTGGCAGCACAGATTTGAATGTAGCCGATCATGTAATCTATATTTACTGCTCGAAGATTCATACTTTCTAACCGCGTTCAATCAAGTGTTTTCGTCTGCCAGCGAAACATACATTTAGATGCTGTATTTCTGAAAGTAGAACAGGTTTGGAAATTAAGTGCCAATAAAATTTAAATCCAAGAAAACAGGTGAGCTTTAAAACGTTAATTTTCATTTTTGGTGGTTCGCAATAAGAAAACTGCGGTGCAACCGGAATTTTCGGAAAATCCGGCTCAGATTTGAATCGAGGTGGTCATGAAATCGAAGAAAATTTCAGGACGAAGATGTAATCAATTGTGGAATGCGTTTCTTGCCGCTGCAACGAAATTCTTTCAAGGGCAGAATTCCGCATTACTCAGGAAATTTCGATGGACTTCACAGCCTTGATCGAAATTCTCAACGACGCGGTGCTTGACTGGTCGAATTTGTTTTGGGTACATTTCCTGTTCATATTTCTCGGTATAATTAGCATCAATAACCTCTGGTTTGCGAGTGCGATTCGCAGTTTACAATAATGGAGCAACGTAAATAGCATGTTCGCGCATTTCCGCGTTCTTTTTTTAAATGATTACTTTCTCGATCTAATGATTCATATACAGTTACAGTTTCATTATTACCCAGCTGCGAGAAATTGAATTGAAGTGAACTTCAAATCACTTCAACCTTTAATGAATATTCGGAACTTTAATAAAATTACCCTGGAATAAACTGAACAAAATATTTACCATTTTTAGATTCTCCTATTCAGTTTCAGCTCAGAACAAGGCCGATGAGTCCCTTTTTAGGATGCCCAGAGTGTTTTGTTCAGTGGTAAACAAGAAAACAAGTTTTTTTGTTCAATTTCAATCTTTGAGATTAAAAACCGTCCTGAAAAAGGGCTCGAGTGTATTGAATCGTTGTAGACAACGTATTCATAATGCACATCGAACAAAAATCATCGCATGAACAAGAAAATATAAATTATGATGAAAATTATTTTAGTGTGTCCAAGGGTCCTCGTGAAATTCTTGGTTTCTTCGCTAATGCTGAAGAATCAGGTTTTAAAAAATGTATTATTGTATTGAGTTGGACTGTACTGACAATATGATATATGATGGTTTTAGAAATTGGCAGTACAGTAAATTGCGTGACCAAAATTTAATTATAAACACTGCAAGTTGAAATTTTTGGATGTTTCATGCATATTTTTTTAAAGATATTCGACGTATATTATGGCTTTGAGGGGCCATAACATATATTAGGGCTCGCCGCATGATTTATTTTATTCGCCCAGCCAAATTAAATCAATGGTATTTTCAAAATGGATTTTCTCAAGTGTTTAAATATACAATACAGATTATGTGACTGCCTGCATTCACACTGATTTTCGAAATACAGTGCACTCATTCTCTGGTAAATTCATGGATGCAGTATCGTATAAATTGTTGTGAATGTGGGCAGCCACATAATGTGCAGAATGCGGTCTATGTGAACACCTGAACTGAAATCACCAGTTGTACATTTCCAGGGAAGTTTCGGAGGGGAAAAAAAGGAAATTGTTCGCAGTCACGAATTTTTCCTCATGCCCCAGCCGACGATTAGAGACATTCGCCAAAAGACGGGTCCATGACGTAACCAGCAGCAGAAAATACCTTTTTTCTTCTTTTTTTTTATAAATTAGTCCGTGGTTCTCCAGAGTACTAGCTGGTCTGCATTCAGAATGAAGCCCTTTATTGGCTCATCCCACGCAAAAAGGATCTCGGGCGGAAATGAGATCCGGCGAAGCAGAGGAGAAATGAAAACGGCCCAGTGTCTCTGAAAAAGAATAAACCCCTCTTTCCTTCCACCCCCTCCTCTTTTTCATTTATTTTTCCTTGCTGCAAAAAAAAATTGTTGCTAAGTAACAGCCTGAGGGATAATTTTCTTTGCTAAACTTGGTTGCCTCCGATTCTCGAAACTGTTTACCATCTGTCTGCCTCTTGACGCCTTATCAAGGCTGCAATTTGCAGGAGTGGCTTCTAATGTAACTCTCTCTCTGACATGAAGCAGTAAATCTTTAATTACTTGTCATGAAGCAGTCATTAGCGATGATCTTAGTGAGTCACAGAGTCGTTCTCTCTCTCTCTCGTGATGTTGTGAGTGCGGGTGACATTCATTCTGAATTATTCAGTTATTAGTCATAGGATGGGATTTCCAAGAATTACTGGAAAAACAGCCAGGTTTCACTTATCCTCATGGAAACGAGAAAATTTCCGAGGAAGATGAAGAATCTGTCGATTCGTGTCCTAATTTAGGGAAATGAAATCACAGAGGATTACTTCACTGCTTCATTTTAATTTATAACGCATACGTTTAGAAATATTCCGTCTGTGGATTCAATCAAACGGTGTTAAGCGAAGAAGCTATTCCCTGTATTTTTGAAAGGTTATAAATTAGCATTCCACACGAAAACATTTCTAAATTTTGTTCGCAAATTTCTCGAGACAACCCAGACGTGGGAATAATTGATGAAGCCATATTTTAGACGTGGAAATATTCAGTCTGAGAAATGTTTTCTGAATGGAAAGAAAATTAAATTATCAGCAAGACTCAAGGAGTTTCAATTTTGAAAAGATCAACATCACGTTCGGTTTTTGTAACTCATGTCAATCTTGTATTCCCCCGTTTTTTAGGTTCATGAAAAAAGTTAGGACTAATATTTTATGATTTTCTTGGAGACTTCCTTATGGTTGTGAGTATCAAGGAATAATGCTTTTATATGTTTTACAAATAACTGAGGCTCTGCCAAATGAACTTCGGTATTCGAAACAGTTTTTGTAAATTCTGGCACTCATTTGGGTATTCAAATTACTTCAAGGTATGTGAAATACTCGTGACCATTTCGGTAATCTCTCCACGATATTTTGGACGCATTTTTTGAATTTTTTAAATTAAAAAAAGAAGAAATACGGAAATACTCGTCCATTTGGAGTTTCTTAACGTAGCTCATTCGTGTTTTACACACCAGACCCTTTGACAACAAGATTTCCTTTCAAAGCTGCTATTCAAGTAAACCCGCGTCGAAAACATCGCCGGCCTTTGTTTGTGTTTGTATCCGGGCGAGGATGAATACTATTATTCCTCCTCATGAGAAAGTGTGCAAATATTTGTACATACCTTCTTGGACTTGCTGCTGCTGGTGCTGGTGCCATGTTTGGACTTGACATTGTGCATTGACGTCATGCTCGAGACGGAAACTTCTTCGATTGACCTGATGTTTTTGTTGCCGTGTCGACCCGAGCTCGACTTACTTCCTGAAAAAGCGACGGAAGAAGCACGCACTTGAGTTGGATGAAAGATTAAACGTGTTTTGGAAAACCGACATTTGATTGAGTATTTGACGCGTGTTGAAGAACCCAACAATGCATGAGGGAAACTCAAGCTAACGATTTTTCAACATGATTTTAAGTGAGAAGATGAGCTACAAGCGTTGCGTGAAGTTTAAACAAAAATTATGATCAACTTACCGCAACATACATTTTATGATGAAGTAACTACTGTGGATCAAGTAAAACAAAAGCAAATTCCAAATTAAACACTTGACCAGCCTGGGACGAGGCCGGAAATTCGAGTTGGACTCCCAAGTTTTAAAAAATATTCAAAGACACACAAAAACTCAGCAGAAGTCTTCAACGAATAAATCACGCGTTTCACTGCAAATGTGAAGTTCACACTTTGAACGTGAATCAAGGAAAATGCAAATGTGGATGGTTGTGGATTTTTCCCAAGGGAAGGTTTATTATTATTATTTTTCCTTTCATTCTTGATTTCGTTGCTTTGTGGTTGGATTCAAGTTTTTCGTGAGACCTGTGGTTGGTCAACTGTGTAGATTTTGAAGAAGTCATGACATCACAAAGTTCTGAGGGAAGACTCTTTGAGTTTGCCGAGGTTTTTGGGGTTTTTCATTGCCTTTGTTGAATTTATTTGTAGTAGATTTCTTGATAAACTGAGTTTTTGCTTTGGTGCGGTTCCCCAGCATTTATTCTGTGGATATGTTTCAAAATGGTGTTGAGAGAATTTTTGTGAAGTATTTATCTTTCTTTTTAGAAAATCGACAGTAGGAAAATCATTCTAAAATTTTCAACGAGAATGGAGGCATCGTCGAAATTGTGCGAACTACACTCCTTGACCGATTTCATATAAAGATACCAAACAATTAAAACGATGACTATAAAACATCTCCGAAATAAACCTTCAATTATAAATTGTAATCAGCGTGATTGATAGAGCCATTTTTGACGTTGATGTCTGAACATCGGTATTTTTTGCGGTCCACCTTTTACAGAACTTATGTTTATCCAAGGATATATAGACTACACAAAAGCGGAAAAGGCCTCTGCGATAACACGCAACAAACAATTGTTTTTTCCCCATCAACTCTGCTGCAAAGACCTGATTTGTCACAAATCTACCATCTGCTCTTGTTTGAACTACCGGATGTACCAGCTGATGATGCACTAAAATGTGTACAGAAGTACTTACTGCAGTCATGTTTCATTCTCAAAAACTAAAACCAGGCGTTCTTGATTTTTTTTTAAACGACAGTCAGCAAATAGAACAGATGAATACGTGGAAAATGCATTTTGTGTGAATTTATAATAATCAAACATCGAAAATTTCGATCTCATGAATGATTCTTAGGGTAAAAAACAGGAAAGATCAACTGCATTATGTTCATATTATTGTTAGGAATCCCATCTTCTTAGTCGAAAAATCTCTCTTTTCAAGCATAAAATAGTTGAAAGAAATAGTTTGGATTGAAGTGAATGTGTAGTAAGAAAAAAATTCTTGCAATTTCGTCACGCTTCAATCCAAAAAAATTCTTCAACTTGAGTGGGCAATTTTCTTCGATTTCCATCGTCTCAGACATGGAGAGACGCTTTTCAGTTCAGCCAATCATACCGTGAATTCAGCATATCTAAAATTCACCACTCTCAAAAACGATTTCGGAGATTATTTTTTGAAACTGAAAAAAAATGGGAGATGAAAAGTTGCCTGAAGACCGGCAATTAAGACCGAAAACGTCGTTTCCTGAATATGCGGGCAATTTATTTCGGAGGAATCATCCGGCACGAAGAAGAAGAGGAACTGCAACCAGGTCGAAGGTCATCAGAAGTGTCAATTAGCACATTTTACCAATCCAAATGAAATTGGGGTTTTTTTGGCAGGTGACCCCCTTTTGGCGATTTATACCCCAACGAACTGCGCTCTTGTCTCAGCAGTTCTGTCGTCGCGGTACATTTCAATCATATTTTGTTTAAAACTCGCACAGCGACGAACGACATAAATCGAAAATGCCCTCGGAAATGAATGTCATTACTTCGAAAAACACAGAGTTAATTATTTCCGGTGATTTCAAGTCACAATTAATCCGTGAGAGCAAGGTTTAGTATAGAGTGAGAAAGAAATGCTAAAATGCAACTGTTGAATGCAGGTGCAAATATTTTTTCATTCTGACATTCTGTCCTCGGCTTTGTAATCATTTACCGCAGAAAAAATTCTGCTTTGTTCTTCAGAAATAATGCCGGTGCTTCATAACAGATTTCTGCAAAAATTGTTGAGAGCTTTGTTATAGTATTTCTACGCGGTGCTGGACCGAAAAAAAATTTCGTTAGTTTTTCGAATTTAAAAATGTCAAATGATGAATAGCTTATCGAAGCTTCAATTGAGTTGAATTTCTCGTTCCTGCCTTGAATTCCTGAGAGCAAATAAAATTTACTATTAGTCTCTCATCTGCTAAATTAAAATTGCATTCATGACATATGAAAATGACTCGATCAAAAATAGTCACGAATACAGCTTACGGTATTTCCAACAAAACGCGTCCTGTTTTTTAAATTTAAAAATGCTAAAACTGTGCTCAAGTGTAACACTGTTTTAGACTTAATTAAAGAGAAAATTGATCGCAAATGTGTCCAGTTGTCACTGGGCGAATTGTTCTGTACACAAAGGTTTTCTCCAGCTTCTCTCCCATTGGAATTATGAATTTTTGAGTGTTTCTACGCATTGCCGGACCAAACATAAATAACTGTCAAAAGATTGAAAGCTTCACGAAGCTGAACTTGAGTTGAATTCCTCGTTGCTGCCTCCAATTGCTGCGAGCAAATAAAATTAACGATTGATCTCTCATATGTGCTAAATTGAAATTGTATCCATGACGTATGGAGATGTCTCGGTCGATCGAAAATGAATCACAAATACGACATGCGGTATTTCCAGCAATCGTCAAACTGTTTTAACCTTCCCTTTAAAAAATGAATCGCCAACTTGTCCAGTTGTCACTGGGCGAATTGTTCCGTACCCGAGGGTTTCCTCCAGCTTCTTCCTCCATCGGAGTTTATACCCAGCACCTCGTCGTCACTCACCAGCTTCCGCGGGGGTTCGGTGCCCAACTTTTTCCTCACAGCAAAACAGTATAGATTTATATAGCTCATAGATACATAGTTCAACATTATTCAGTCGATGGGGTGTGCAGACGAAAGAAGAAACTGCTGCTTTCAGTGGAAGAAAAGGGGAGAAGGCGGGAGCAGTTATCGGCGATCCGGAACGCGTCACAACCCCGGGGCAATGAAGACTGATTCCTGTGTGGAAAAAGTTTTTCCGCCTTTATCTTTACTTTCCGAAGCTTTGCCTTCTGTTTCTTCTTCTTCTTCTGCGTTTATTGCTTTTTTTTACGTGTTTCCTCGACCTCCTCGTTTCTTTTTTTGGCGCACAACGAAGCACGACTGATTTGGCAAACTTCGCTATCCTTTATAGCCGTCTTTACGAAGAAAACTCGGGAGTACGGGTATTATTCTAACTGCTTCCGAGTTCGGTGGCGTATGGCGAAACAATCGCATCAGTGCCTGGTACCAGCTGACGATTATGCAGCGAAACTTTTTATGGGCTGAAAACTTGCTGTCTCTTCAGTGATCATGTCATTAAAACGTGTACAGTTGGAAAGCGGCAGGAGACATGGACAATTTTGAGTTTATACAAGGGTTGCCCAACTCGGGCGGGGACTCTTGATATTTTTAACACGTTTTTATTAACTCGCTTTCTTGTCTGTTTGTTTGTCCTGATCAAATTTTGCAACTCAAATTTCGCTCACTTCCCTACTAGCTAGCAAGCTGAAACTTTCAGGATAGCTTAGAAACTGATGGCAATGCAATCTTTTGTGAAAAGAAAAATTAAGATGTGCACCACGTTTAAGGTTATTTTTTCCTTTTTCAAAATGTGGTTTTTTCGATTAATTTTTTAATCTACTACAATTATTAAGATATTGGCGTGGTGATTTAAAAAAAAACACTGATAATCATGACGTATATAGCCCAAGATGTTCTAAAGGGATCTGCGATTTCTATCCCCCAGTAAGACGCGCACCCTAATTCAAGTGACTCTAGAAGTACAGGATTTCAAAAATAATTGGCCCCAAATTTAGATTTTGACATGCGATCAACTACTTTTCAATCAATTCCACTATAAAGTAAAAATGCATGACAGCTGCTTTACTTCTATGAAATCGTGGCTTTTTTGCATTAAAGCAATGATTGTAAAGCTTTTTTTTTATTGTGGATATTACTACAGTACTTCTATGATGAAAGCAGTCTTCATGCACCACTTCGAAGTGGGCTACCTATAGTGAAGTACCACTTGAGCACGGATTTCCTGGGTTTCAGTGTTGCCAGAGTCAAGCTGTATAGGACCAACGATGCCCTCAACTCGAGTGAATAGGAAACATTAGCTCAATGTTATTTCCTTATTTACCCCTAGGGCTTAATCCTTTGGATTACAAATCAGTACTTGTCACTCTGTTAGTTGAAACTTTAGTTATTGATACGCACGCTGATCACTTGAAACTTTGAAAGCCTAGCTTTTTTTTCCTGCGAAAATCCGCGTATCAACATTTAAAAGTGCAGCTCTAATTTAATATTTTCAAAAGGGAAAAATGTGCCCTGATTTTAAAGATGTGAAAATTCTAATTAGTTTCAATTTACTAAGTAGATTTGAACGCAGATCACTTGAAATTTTGCTTTTTTTCGTGCTCAATTTTGCCGAACATCGGTTGCAAGTGCTGTTCAAGAAATTTCAGCTCAAATATGCTCGATTTAATGAAGTGGAAAACACCACAGACTTTAAAAAACAGATTCAGCAATTTTAATCAGTTTCAACATGACATGTAGATTTGCACGCAGATCACTCGAAAATTTGGCATTTTTCATGCTCAATTCGGGGGAACACCGATTGAAGGTGCTGCAGATCAGGAAAATGCAGCTCTAATTTGCACATTTTAAAGCAAAACCACACGCAGATTTTAAATATTTAGAACATTTAAATGCTCTAGTATCGACTTGAGATGTAGATTTTTCACGTTCATCACTTGAAAGTTTTGCTTTTCGTGTGCTCAATTCTGCGGAACATCGATTGCAGGTGCTGCTTATCAGAAAAGTGCAGCTATGCAGTATTTTACTCGAATTCATTACTCAAAAAATTTGAAGATTCGGTTTTTTTTTTGCGTGTGTAAAATATCATTTCGGGCTTCAGTCGCACTATACCTTGATTTTTCGGAGAACCGCGCTTTTCTCGCATTTTCCGCCGGTTCAAGAGCCGCAGTTCGTCTCGCTCCCGTTTCAACTGATTGTGCTTCTCCGACTGAACCACGACGAGTCGGTAGAACTGGAGCACGATGACGAGCGTGTTTTTGGCAGTGAAAAACACGTTCATGTAGGTGACGAGCTCGTAGTAGAAGATGAGCAAGAGACGGAACACGAGGAAAGGTGCATCCTGCAGGATGATGTTGATGAGCACCGACCACACGTCCAAGGAACAACACACCTTCTTCACCCGGCGACCCGTCGACACCCGGTAAGGAGCGTCTGCCGTCACTCTGGTCTTCCTGCCCTGGGTCACATTTGTTTCCCCCAACCCCCCAGGCAAAAAATCATCAAAATTGACTAAACTTGAATTTTTACCTACGAGGGTTCTAACAATCCTAACCTACGAGGGTTCTAACACCCTGACAGAGTTTTGCTATCCACTCAAAAGATGAGGCGCTCCTTCCTGCAGTTTTTTGTGGTAGCCAAGCTTTTCCTTCAGAATTCTCGAAATCAACGTGGCAATAATTCCAAGGGTGCCTCCAGGTCTTCCAAGGTAATTCCGCCATTTTCATCGACAGTCGCCTTCACAGCCGCCACATTGGCGGAATTATTGGAATTATTGCAACGTTGATTTCAGAATTCTCAGGGAAAAGCTTGGCTAAAAAAAACTGCAGGAAGGGGCGCCTCATCTTTTGAGTGGATAGCAAAACTCTGCCAGGGTGAATTTTGAAAAACATTAAAAAAAATTGTTAAACAGGGCTGATTTTTTTTTGTGCCAAAGAAAATGTTTTCCCAAAAGAATAATTTTTTTTACCTCGATTAGACGCCATTTTAATATTCATTCCGAAAACTTTTGTTAGAAACCTCGGATATGGATACCATATTAATTATTCATTTTATTGTAGAATATATAGTGGACCCTTGGTTTAAAACATTTTCAGTTAACAAACTTTCGGTACTGTGGAAGAATTTCTCAGTTAACCCTGAGACAGGAGAGGGTTCCTGGCCATCCTGCCATGAAGTCAGGATTTTTTTGGGGGTTAAAGCATTTCAGTTTGACCTAAGGTCACTGAAATGCACAAAGGTTGGGAAGGCCTAAATTAGGAAAAATCTAGTACGGGTGAATCCTTTTGTTTTCAAGAATCTCCAATAATGCTAATCCTACGAAAGGAATTCCGCAAAAAAATGCCATCCAGAGAGGAATTTTTTATAGAAACTTTTTCTGAATTTTAAAATTCCGCATATTTTTCTTCTTAAATATTAAAGATTCTGGACAGAAATTATAATATGATCTCAATCTTATGGCATAATTTTAACAAAGACAAAACTGATACCAAACGGGGTTTGCTTGCATTTCATTTTTTCAACATACGGTTGAACCTACAAAAAATATTTCTATCTACCATTTTGTGAGATTAATAGAATATTTTTGCTGAATTTATTGCTAAAAAGCATGAACACTCAAAAAAGTTCAGTATAACGGTAAATGTAGTCGAAGTAGGAAAGTGGTGGGATTTTTTATGCTTTCGGCGTGAACAATTTTCCAGCGGAGCCAAAATACCGAAATATTTTCAAGGCTGTCTTTTCTTTCAACCTTCAGTAATTGGATCGACGTGGGTGGTCTGCCGGACATGGCAAATTTTCTGTTATTGGCGTATTTTCAAATGTTTCACGTGAACTAATGAATTCATTTCTAGTTTTTGTGACCGTGAGTGAAACCAAAATGCTGCAGGATAAAAACAAATCTAAGCCCCAGGAGACATTGAAAAACCAACCTTAAAATTTTTTATGGTTGAACGATTCCAAATGCACTAATTTTTCAGAAAATAGTCCTATAGAAAGTAAGATCAGCTATAAAAAAACTCCGAACGAAATTCCGAAATTGAAACAGGTTCGTAAAATATTGCATCGCACCTCACGTCTGTTGACATCTCAGGAAAATACAAGCTTTGAATCATCCCGACAATTGAAAAATGTGAACAGAAATTATTTTTCGAAACATTTTCCGGCTGTTTTTCTGGAATGGATAGCAAGAATTTAAACTCTTACTTTTCCGTATATCGCGAATCGAACATCTGGTAAAAATTGTATGTATTTTTGGAAAAATCAGCGCTACATAAATATATTTGTGCTCACTCCATGCGTTGTTCGCTGCATTTAAATTTGCATTGCAAATTTTAGAGATTTTATATTTTGAAAGATTTTTGAGGCGATTGTTCCTATGATCTAATCGATGTAGATGTTTTCTAAAGAACTTCGATCTCTTTCAAGTTTCTTGCATTCAATTTTTGAAAATTCAGTCATGTCCACATAAATTTTAAGAAAAAAGGGTTTAAAGTTTCTTCATATTCCCCTCGATCACCCAGGATTATTTCGCAACAAGCAATGAAACATAATTTTGCTCCTCTACGTTTGCATTCAGGGTATTCCTCGATTTCCTGCTCGAGATAATTATGCCTGATGATGCACAGCCTTGAAACCCCGCGTTGAAGTACTTGGGAAATGCAGTACTGCACTTGATATGTTGTCAATGAGAATGCTTCTATAGTTCGTTTTCGGTGTGCATATTTCAGCTGGATCTTATTCTTCATTTTCAACCTACGATAAATACACACTGGAAGTATTACTTGAGCCAAGATCATGTTTTTGACTTGTGATGCCGTGCATTTAAAAAAAATTAATTTTAAGCAATCCATCATCAAAATGTTACAGCTCTCATGAACTGATTCGGAAACAAAGTCATCTTCCTGATTCCGGAAACCTACCGGTAAAAAGTTTACAGTTATTATGCGATTTCTGTATTTATTCATGGATTAGCGGCATGTTTTTCCTTTCGAAGTAACAGTTCAGTATACGTACGGTATTTCTTTCGCAAGCCGTTTTTTTTAGGAAACGGCTTCTGAAAGCCATTTTGAGTTGTATGGTTGAACGTAGCTCAGAATCGCGCAAAAATCCTGTGTACTTTGAAATTAAACGAATTTTGCTGTAAAAAAAATCGTTGAGTCTGTGATGATGATGAATCTGATTTGTTGATGGCTTTGCTCGTTTGATAATTTTGCTTGTTTCAAATTCCACGGCATCACAAGTCAAAGATTTGATTCCCATTTCAGTTTTACCAAAGGTCATCGAAATGCACTCAGATTGGGAAGGCCTATGTTGAGAAAAGTCCAGGAAGGGTGAATACTTTGGCATTATAGAATCTCTAATGCTAATCCTATGCAAGGAATTCCTGAAAAAAGCCAACCTGTGAGGATTTGTTTTAGGAAAAATTTTCTGAAGAATTATAAAAATACTGGAATTTTTCCCAACTTGGGCCTTGGCGCAAAAACCATTTTTTTAATTGTCATTGCTCATGGGCACAATATTTTACAAAAATATCCCAACTTAACCTTAAAAGTAGGGTTAATGATTTGTTTCTGAGTGAATTTAGACCTGGCATGTGAAGAAAAAATCTGACTTAGGGAGGCTGAGTTATCCAGGTTCAACTGTAATCATGTACAGTGAACCCCCATCTAGCGGACTTAATTTGGGCAATGGACATGTCTGTTAGACAAAATGACCTTTAGACAAATTCAATTATATAAAACAGTAATACTTTTAATTGTCAAGACTAATTTTAGACCAAATTTGTCTGTTTGGAAGATTTTGTCTGTTGGGCGGGAGGGAAAACTGCCTTACAGAGCTGGTCTGTTACGCAAAAATACCTCACACAGGAGGTCTGTTAGGCGGGGGGCACTGCATATTGCAAGTCTGCTGTTGGGAAATTCTGGTTTTTTTTTTTTGCATATGACAGTACCATGACGCTTTAGTATGGTTGAACGTAGCTCAGGATCGCGCAAAAATCCTGTGTACTTCGAAATTAGACGAATTTTGCTGTAAAAAATTGTTGTGTCGCTGATGATGATGAATCTGATTTGTTGATGGCTTTGCTTGTTCGATAATTTTGCTTGTTTCAAAATCCACGGCATCACAAGTCAAAGATTTGATTCCCATTTCAGTTTTACCAAAGGTCATCGAAATGCACTCAGATTGGGAAGGCCTATGTTGAGAAAAGTCCAGGAAGGGTGAATACTTTGGTATTATAGAATCTCTAATGCTAATCCTATGCAAGGAATTCCTGAAAGAAGCTAACCAGTGAGGATTTTTTTTAGGCAAATTTTTCTAAAGAAATATAAAAAATATTGTACTTTTTCAAAACTTAGACCTTGGTGCAAAAATAAATTCTTTCTTATTGTCAGTGATGCTCATGGGCACAGAATTTTGCAAACAATATCCCAACTTAACCACACAAGGGTTAATTAATTGTTCTTAAGTGAATTTAGACCTGGAATGTGAAAAAAATTGGACTTAGGGAGGCTGAGTTATCCAGGTTCAACTGTGATCATGTACAATCAACCCCCAGGCTCCATCTAATGGAGTTCATTTGGGCAATGAACATGTCTGTTAGCCAAAAAGTCCTTTAGACAAATTCAATTAAATAAAACAGTCAAACTTTTAATTGTAAACTTTAATGTTAAACCAACTTTGTCTGTTGGGCAGGAGAAAACACTGCCTACAGAGATGGTCTGTTAGGCAAAAATCCCTTATGTTAGGCGGGGTGCCACTGTATATAACAAGTCTGCTCTTGAGGTGGGAAATTCTGGTTTTTTTTTTGCATATGACAGTACCATGACGATCTTTTTTTTCAATCCCAAATGCGAATAATCCTTCTGGCAAGATTGAGGACGCAAGATTGGCAGCTTACTTTCGTAGCAGTGAGGACCAGGCAGAACTGAAGAAGACTCCAGGTCCATATGGAGAGGATGAGGAAGACCAGGATCTGGTTCTTGGCTATCTTCTCGTCTTTGAACCCATCGAAGAACTCTATAATGTCCGCCGCAGTGCCAATGTAGACCAGCAGCAGCTGCGAGAGCTGCTCCCTTGTCAGAGAGCCCTTGGGCAGCAGCCAGCGTCCGATGATCAGCACCAGCATCAGCAGCTGCTCAATCACTGTCACCCACGTCTCCGCCGACAACGCCACCGGGATTTTCACGTTTATCTTTTACCCCGCAGAAATGGGAACAAAACTCTGATCATACGTCGATCCAACATGGGTTGCCGATTTTTTTTTTTTTTTTTTTGGGAGAGGGGGGGGGGGGGATGGGAAGGGGGGTGGGGTTTACTTGCTGGTTTTGCAAATGAGATTTTTTTTGGGAGAGGGGGGGGGGGTGGATGGGAAGGGGGTTGGGTTTTACTTGCTGATTTGGCAAATGAGCGCCTCATTTTTGGTGCACTAATAATAGCTGGAGACGAGTGACCAGGGTTCTGTGGGTGACAACTTGCTGCAAATGTCGTAGTTCAAATAGTAGTTTATTGTTGTAGTGACAGCTTTGATGTTCCAGGCAAATTTTTTTGCCCTCGTTCCCCTTTATTTTCCAATTATCTCCTTTCCCCAGTTAATTTCTTAATTTTTAAAAATTAAAATGCAAGCCTTCAATCCCAGTTTTATAATTTTGCAAAATTTTTAGGAAGCCCTAGAGAGGTGTGTGACAATGGCTTTTCCTGAGACTGCGAAATATTAAAATGAACATTTATAGTACCTCTAGCTATTTTGAAGCACTAGAACGGGTTATTTGCTGAATTGACGCATGTTTATTTCATTTTTAAAGATAAATGTTCGTCTGGCTTTATTTTTTCTCCATTTTTAAAAAGAGGAATGTTAAAAACTTCTTTAGTCCTTACTTTACTTCATGTCTGTTTCTAGTGAGGATTTGGCAGGGTGCTCCTTGGTCAATTCATTTACAGTATAGGCATGTATTTTCAATTTTATTCTCATGATATTGCCTGCGAAAGCTTTCGGATTCCAAAAGCTCAAGTATGTATATTGAAAAAAAAATTGCAGAACTATCGGGAGCTGTCAGATGGGTGATGCTTACTGTTTCTCATCACCGATCCAAATTTCCATTATTTCTTGCTTCGCTTTCTAGTTGTACGATCGATTTTTGACGAGTACCCTGAATCAGTTCTTCAAAGCTTGAGGATCCCTCATCAGGTGAGGTTCATATTCCATCTCTATATTTTTCGGAATTTTCAGCAAAATTATGGTGACGTCAGCTGAAACTGAAATTAAACTTGATTCGGTCCCTTTCAGTGATAACTCATTTACGTGTCCTTCGGTTGAGTAGATCATTCGGAAGTTTTAATTCGAAGAACTGGCATAACTTGGAAATTAAAAATTTATTCGACGGGGAAAGTCATTTTTGGAATCTCTTTTAATGCATCATCTGATTTTTCAAACTCATGTAGCCATGTTTGATGTGACTATTTTTTTGCTGAAGCAGTCAATCATTCTGAAAGCTTTCGTCTCTGAAAAGTTTGCGGTTCGCAAGTTTTCAAAAGGTTAATGGATTCAAAAATTAAATTAAAAACGAATATTTCAAAATATTTTACTGTAGATGTGGTAGCTTATTGGATATATACCAGGATATTTTTCGAGGTGGAACTATTCTTGAAAAAAATTATAAACCCCCGTTTTGAATATCTACGAGTTTTTTAGTTGAATCGAAACGTAACCGAATCAGTGGGATATGAATCGAATACTTCTACATTTGTCTTTCTTCCATTGATTCCCGTTCTACTTTCATGTCTATTCCAGCTGAGATTAACTCGTTTATGGGCGGAAAGAGGAAAAGAAAGGGAGGGGATTTCGGGGAGAAAACAAAATCCGGGGTAATTCGATTTAGTTGTTGCTGCGGGGGAGAAAATCCTGAAGGGGGGGGGGGGTTGAAAGAGCGAACATGGAAAAGGCCTGCAGCAAGCAGCAGCAGCAGCACCAAGCACTCACCCCCAGCGTTTTGAGGGCTTCCAGTTCGTCCAGGGTCGCTGGTTGTTGTTGCTGGAACCCCACTCGACCCACTGCTGTTGTTGGGACCTGGTTCCCATCAACCCCGGGCATCGCTTTTCGCATGGCAATTCAGGGAACCGCAAAAACAAAAGCATATAATGGGGCGAGAAGGCGACTCATTAAACCACGGCTGACGGAAGCGTGAGCAAAATTTTCGGCATGGACGGATCTATATTCTCATTTTGACAGGAACTTTAAAAAAAAAACTTTTTTTTTCTGTTCGGAATAAAAGACTGGGCAGCGTTTAGAAAAATTTCCGCAATGCTACCTTGATATTAAAATAAATTTCTCTGTCTCCAGTTGCGGACACATAATTGATCAATGCGGTGTCATTTAGAAGTTTCTAAATGCTTCATTACTCCATTGATTAAGTACTTTCAAATCTTCTGTTTTTACATGCTAAAATCGTTAGAGCTTGAAAAACTGGATTAAAAAATATTCTGAAATGAAGCTTCGGGTGCATTTACGAGGGAGCAAAAACGATCAGTTCGAATTCCCAGCGTCAATTTTCAATTTTTCATAAATTAAAATTTGAATAAGTGGGTGAATTTTTGTCAGGTCAATTTAACTCTCTCGAATACTTTTTCGGAAATCTATAACCTGATAATTTTTTTTTTATTCGAAGCTTCGGGATTAATGTTTACCCTCGGACTTATAATGCATCAAATTTTCTCGTGTCAGATTATTATCTTCGTGAATAGTTGCTAATTTTCCGACATCGAGCCATTGATGCTCATTCGTCTTGGCTTTAAAATTCTAAACTCACCAACAGGATTAATCATGTTACTATTTTCGGTGGGTACTTATGTTCGTTTGGTCTAAATAATGTATGTGTCGATCCCTCGTCTTTAATCTTCTTTAACCCTCAGAATCGCGGAGGATAATCAGTGAAATGAAGGTCTTGACAAACTCCGTTTCGAATATAATCTGCCTCAATTTCTGGTTTTAGTTCGATCACCAGTGTATCAAAAAGCAAAAAAGAAAAAATCAGTGTTGCTAATGGATTTTAAACACTGTTAAACTTTTGGCAAACATCTGAGGTGCAGAGTTTACTGGAATATTTTATTTTTGTAGAATAATTTTGCAAGCTCTACAGGGCGTGACCTGGAAAAATAAAATGCAAAATATGCTTCTTTTCGGCACGCCGACTTAAACAAGTGCTGCATTTTTCTAAATACGTTTCCCCTTTCGTAAGCAGTTTTCATGATGCTGAAAACAACCTCCATATTTAGGAAACAAAAACAATTTACTTGACAAATAAAAAGTCTCGTACAGTATATTGCGAACACCATTTTCGAGTCATCATGCTTGAAATTGAATTCAAGGTCTCTCATAGATTTCTTTTTGATGACAATTTTGAAGAGTGTATAAAATTGGTGTCCAAATCCATCTGAAACTGCAGATTTGATTTTCTAGCTTGGTGATTCTTTCGCTCGTCATTTAAAAGAAGGATGTCGCGCATTCAGAGCAATAAAAATAATCGTCAATCAAGATAAATTATTACGTCGAGCTTATAAGAAACCCCTTGGAGTTCTAAGAACAGAGGCCAAAGAAAAATTGTTCAAGGAACTCTCACACAACAACAACGAAAAAAAAGACGAACTTTCGAGGACAAAACAGTCTTCTATTTTATTTTCTTTAAGAGAGTTTCCCTCTTTTTTATTTTTCGGCTGCAAGAGGCCTCATTGTGATGCAACCAAGCGTTCAACTCCAGAAGCAAGAACTGGTATATATATATATATATTATATATATATACATGCGTGAGTACATGGCCCAAGATTCTCTTTGGTCGGGGGTGCAGTGAGTGACTGAAGCCCTGAAAAGGGGGTTCTCTTTCCCCCCGTCATGCGGTTCGTGCGATTTAATTTCCCGCGAGTTGGCAGCCGGCTGAAGGCTTGCAGAAGACTATACTGCTGAGAACGCGCGGGCTTGTCAAGGGCCCGACTTCTGCCGTGACACCCGACATGCTTCAGTGTCTGTTCATGGAATCTGCTGGGGAGGGAAAAAAGCCCCGGCTAGGAAGCACTGCCGTACACTGTGCTTTCTAGGAAAGGAAAAAAAACTCTTTCTTGTTTATTTCTTTGGCTTCTTCCTGCGGGATTTGAACCCAGCACCCCCGAGACCAACTAAACTCTCTTTGCATGAGACACGGGTACAGCTCCACCATGGAGTGTTAAGCAGTTGGGATTAGGTAACGGTTTTACCCCAGTTTAACGTTCTGTTAGGTAGGTTAAAGTTCATATACGAGTTTTTACATTGTTGTTTATACCTTTTTCGTCCAACTTATGTTGGGCAAGGGTTGAATTGCGATTCAGCCTCCCTGCAAATTCAACCATCCAATTGCGGGGCATTTGAATTGCGTGAGGTTAAATTGCAAGGTGCCACCTGTGTACAGACTAATTTTTATGAAATTAATATATTGTAAAACAGTGTTCCCCCACCCATGGTCCATGGACCAGCGCCGGTCTCTGTATAATTTTTTTGCTGGTCCGCGCGAAAAATGTTTCCCAGCATAAAAAATTATGAAAAGTAGCAATGAATTATATGTTATCTTTATTTGAAATTTTGAAAAAACAATGGCAGTTGAAATTATAAAATGAAAATAAAGGTTGACTTTTCTCTTAATAACATTTCAGACAAATTTTTTTATGCTGAAACAAATTATATCAAATTTTTACTCTTATAGAAGCCTTCCTTCAATAAGCTAACCTGTCTAATTTTTTAAGGCATTACACTATAGCTGCTTCATTGGTTCTTCACTTAATTATTGCAATAGAGCGGACATTTTAAATGTCTACCGTAAAGTCTTTCAGACAAAACTTTTGGAGTTTGCAAATATTTTGTGAAAACTTCCGTGTCCAGAGAAATTTACCACAAAAACGTTGATGGAAATTTGCTGGTCTATGGGCCCAAAAAGGTTGCGGGACACTGATATGTGAAACACGTTTTTGAATTTTGCTGGTTTTTAGCTAATCCCCGGCAAGGATTCAACCTTGTTCAAATAAGTTTATGATTGTGAATTCACGAGGTGATTTGCAGCGGTTAGATCCTTACCTTCTGAAAATGTATGACGCACCCTTATTATTCTATTTCACAAGGGATAATTAGTTCTATATCTGGTTCCCTGTCTTATTTGTTCCGATTGATGCTTAACATTACTTTTTTGCAAGTATATTGACGTAAAATCACGTTTAAAAATCCAGAATTGTATTTTTATTCATTTTTTAAGTCAGCCAAGCATATGATATTCAGAAAATAAATCCGAATATTTAATTACTGTACTCAAATTATGCATCATACGAATATTATGAACGATGCATATTTCTGCTATGAAAGGATTTTTAATAATCATAGCCAATAATCAATATGGCTGTTCTGCGGTTTAATTATTTCCTGACCACCGTTTGAAGTTTCTTCTCAATTAGAATGTGCCTTTCAGAAATGAATCATTAAAATTTATCCAAATTTTTCGCAACTGTAGCATGATGCTTGATACCACGGCGTCGCGCTGAAATTTCTAAAACTTTATAGAAATGATGATAATAACTGCGTTGTCCTCAATTCCTGAACTAAAAACGTTAGCCTTGGGTACCAAAAGGTCCTTCTTGGCCGACATCTTCTTCGTCAATCAGTTTTAAACACAATTGAAATCAACTCGGCCTGAATATACGAGTTCCACTTAGGAGAAAGGACCTATTTAAAAAAGCTATTCAATCTTTTATAATGAACAAATGAGGATGACAATCTACTGATGCCCTCGCGGATGACGACGGTGGATTTTTATTTTTCTGAATGGTACACAACTTTTCCATCCAAACAACTCGTATCTTGATGAGTTTTCCCAAAGAATTCCCTTCGAACGAAACAAGAAATTCTAGCGCACTTACGGGTTGTTGGGAATTGTGGACTTGAGCCGTTCCCTGGCATTGTGATTTGAATCTGGTGAGGGGAACTTGAAGCTGCTTGTTGCTGAAGTTGTCTTTCAATTTCCACCTGGAATTTGAGCCGTTGATCCAGTTTCTCCAATTCGAGCAACCAAATCGAAGGCACCACACTTGCCAAGTAGAAAAATACACTTGGGCAAAACCTGGTTAAACGCGATGATAAACTATTAAAATTTTGGAAAACCAGAATCGAATTCGATTTTGCCACACTTCCCCATCGAAAGGGACATTTCAAAGGTCCATCTATAAACACATTTATGTTCTAATCATTTCTAAATTTGTTTTCTTAAAATTGAATCCGTTTTCAGATGCCTGACGTTTGGCAAAAAGCTATAAAGTTTTTTATTCTACCAGCCTCTATTTTTTTAACGATTATTAACTCAAATTAATCACATCTTAATAGCAAACTAAACTCGGTCTCCGATGTTCTAAGAATGTTCACTTGAACATGCAATATTTTCAGAGAATGTGTGATAATAAAACCAATGACATGATAACGATCACCACTAAATACAAATCTTTTAATCATCAGGTCAACTTGCTTTAGATTATTTACTACTGCGAAATTTACCTGACATTTTTTAAACGTTGATGGTATGAAAGGGAAAATTTATTAATTCGTGGTGACCTTCAGAAATGTTAAAAAATTAGACGAACTGCTCATTATTTTAAAATCATTCTGGAGATTTCAATTAATGTACGAATTTGTATGATATATCTGAATTTGTAATTCCCGATAAAAGTGTGCGAATTTTTTCAGGAAATAGATTATGTTTTCCTAGAAATGCTTGCTCCATTTTCCTGAGCTTCTTTCCTTTATATCTAGAGCACGCTATAAGTGGTTCTGAGGAAAACCCCCTCTTGCCAGCTTCAAAAAGATTTGGTGGAGTGTTCCACGGAATAAAAATAACAAGAAAGTCACCATTTCCATTCATGGTTCTTCTTGAGAGTCAGCGTGAATATGCTTTCGATGAAGAGGAGGAAAATGGCCACGGAAAGGTACCAAAAAATCGGATCTTCTTTCGTCGCAGTGACTCTCCAAACGGCGATAAATCCGTGTCCACCAAACAGAATCCGAGTGATGATCGCTTTGAAATAAATCATGCATTGCGCCATTTCTCAGGAACGATCCTACGTTTTCTAAGTTCCTCCTCGAATGTCTGCAAAAAATAATATTTTGCACAAATTTGAAGGAATCCTTCTCGCAAAGAATTCGAGTTTACTTGACGCAGTCAAACACGAATAAAATTTCGCATGCTCGTCGCGTCAAAGCTTGTACGACACTGAGTTCTGGGAATCGACTTCGCGAGGTGAACTCGTAGTAAAAAGTTTCCGTAAAAAACAGCACTAAAACTTACCGTTTCTGAACTCATTTCCCCTCACGACCCGATAACACGACCTCTGTTCTAAAGCAAGCCTGTTCCGTGTTATTACGTTTTTCCGGGATCGATTTTCGTCGGGGGCGTAGATTATTCTGAGTCAGTCGATCGCAGGTGGGATCGACTTCACTGTTGACTCTCCTTCCTAATGGTCTTCTGTTGTGCAAAATTTGAAATTTGCTCGGGAATACCCGGGATAGCGAGTCATATTTCTTCTTCAGCGTGTAGCAAAACTTTTGCTTCATTTTGAAAATCGCGTCGAATCCAGATGACCTTCATATGCTTCTCCCATAATTTTTTTTTTGAAAATTGAAAATTCTCGGAGCATGGGAACACTCCTCTGCATATTTCTGTCACTTGATGCAATAAATTTCTCGCGATTCATTGGAGATGGACACAAACTAATGATTTTGCTGTGATAAAAAAAAATTGAGTTCGGAAAAGTAATTCCAGACCTCAATCAAAAATATGACGGGAACTTTTTCAAAAACGATCAAGCATCACAAACTATTGATTTTTCAAAGCAGAATTGTAACAGAATTTATCATATTGGCTCAACCAAAAAGATGGCATGGTTTCTTCAAGTAGAACGTAGTCAAGAATTCGAAGAAATGTAGAAAAAAAAACATTCAACTACGGCAATGGAAAAGGATTAATGATTGTCATTTAGTTGACGATATTTGTTTATCGTAGATATTTGCGGTCACAGGCCATCAAAATTAAAACCGTGCTGAATGAGCTCATTCTAACCATCTTTTTCTTTCGGAGTATTTATAATGTTATGAGATTGCGTAAGCAGCCAAGAATAGTTTCGCAATTTCTATTCACATCACGGTGGATCGAGAAGATTTAGGATGTCATAAATTTACAATTCCCCCTGATTGTTTTGCAATTCATACACTCTCTCAAAATTCCTGGTGCTGCGCAGTTACTGAAAAGAAAATGTTTGTTTCTTGATCGACTACAGTTCGACGCAAAAAGTTTCACGATATCGTGAAAATGGATGCAATTCTGACTGAGAAGAACAATAGTGAGACCGCGAGATGCGGACGTAATTGGTGCTCGGAATGTGTCCATATGTCGGAATGTCTGCATTTTGAACCTCGTTTTCTCACAGACTTCAATGACTATTGCTTTAATTGGTTCATCAGAAATTAGGAACAAATCCCGTTCAAAATATCAAATAAAATATGTTTCTCAATTTACAGATACAGAATATAACTATTCATAATAAAGAAAACCAATAAATATGATCTTTTGGCATCAAAAGGACTCAAAGATGCAAAAAAGTATGTCTTGCTATCCTATCCACATATAAAAGAGGATGCTAAAAAAACAAGCACAAAATTAACCTCTTTTTGAATATGAGTTCAAATAAATTTATAATGCATTTTAATTTTCTCTGCATATACATATAGCTGAATTTGTTCAAAAGATATTCAAATTTTATAGATGAAGTGTTCTAGAAATGCTGGAAAGGTTTGTACTTTGAAGTTACGTCCATAGAAACCATGGAAGAAGTTGAGTAATCTTGGTTTCATTCTGCATTATGACTATTCTTTTGTCGTAGTTTGCAGACTTATTATTCATGCCAGCTTATGCAAATGTTTCAAAATACTTTCAGAGCATATGAAAAGCAGGTTATTCATTCGCATTTCAACTGGATTTCAAAACAATACTGGTTCGCTATAGTCTTGAATTATAAAAAAAGTACTGTATTATCCTTTTTCTTTCTTGTGCTTCTGAAATGCATTTGTTTAAAAAATATAAAAATAAAAGATTTGTATTGTCTATGACAACGAATTTAAAATTTGAAGAAGAAGAAACAGATATTCCCTCGTCAGAACCCTATTCCTGATATTCCAACGTCAAGTCTTCGCACACTTGCTGTTGTATTTTAAAGTTTTAGCGGATATTCTGCGTGAAAATCGCTCATCATTTTTTTTTCATGCCTTTCTGCACATCAGGGAAGCAAAAACACCGCCTCGAGAAACTCGGTTGAGATAAGGAAGAAACTTTTCGCCGGCTTTTGAAAAAGCGCTGATTTTGTTCGGTTGGAATTCTTTTTTTTTTTTTT
>CAJPEX010001775.1:0-33859 GCA_905338405.1 Notodromas monacha
GGTGCTGCCAGTGACACCTGGTGTGCACTTGGACATCTCCTTGAGGCGCATGACCGACAAGCGGCTCAAGCTGTTGCTCAGTGAGAAGGGATTCAGTCTGGAGCCAGTGAACTTGGCCATGACACTGTACCAACAAACATCAGATAATTTGCTTTTAGTGAAATCTGACTTATCTTTTTCTCAAGTAGATGTCACTTCAAGCAATAAACTCTGAGTGGGGAGCTATTCTTTGTGTAACCCCACAACTGATGCACACTGGGGTCAAAACTGGTGTACATGGGCTGTTCTAGGGTTACAAGCATGCACCTCTGTAGATGAAATTTTGCTACCATTCCAGGGCTACATTTGGTGCACAAATGTGACATCACACAAATGCACCAACTGTAACCTTGGTGTAACTTATTTGTTACAAGTGTGACCCTGAGTAATCCTGGTGTGAACACACAATTGGTGAACATTGGGGATATGCATGTGCAGAAGAAGAACTGTGTGGAAATACATGCATTTTCTAAGTGTAAACCATTTTTCCCACTCTGGCTGTATTAGTTACTATTATATTCAATTCTTAAATTTCTCAAACAATTTTTAATTTCACTGAAGAATGTTCACTTTTTATTTTCAATTCTTTCCCAACCGTAACCTAGTTTCCAATCCATTCATCATGAGCTACCATAAAAATATTTTTTGATTGGATGGACAAAGAAAGGATAATACAGTAGGATGGACTTTTGAAAGGATAAATTATGTCTCAGCATATTTTTGCTTTATATTGCAATTTGTGTGAACACTTTACTTCACCCCTTGAGAAAGGTCACATTACACAACTGATTTGCCAAGTTATATGAAACATTAAAAATAAATTATGATGAATCATGCATTTGTGGCACAGTTTTGCTTGTTCTATACATAAGTATAAATGATCCTGTATCAACAGTGGCCTGGCTTTTACTTCCACTAAGGTCTAGCAAAGACATTTTTTGAGTATTTTTTAGTCAGTGAAAAATTATACTTGACTATAAAATGTAAAACATTAATATTAACAGGAATTTTACTAACAACAAAGCTGAAATGTTCAGCACCTTTTCAGCATATGAGAATTTAGACATGTCAAAGTCAATATCATAATGTTTTAATGATTTTGTAGGCCATATTGTATGACTTACTCAGTGGCCTGGCTTTCACCCCCACTCCTACGCTCAGGCCTGGCATAGACATCATACAAAAAGTTGTCCTCCGCATTATGCCTGAACTGCTGCTGCTGCTGCTGCTGCTGTGGCAGTGCAGCGGAAGCAGACGGCACTGCCGCCACAACAGTTCTCATGGGGCCTCCGCAGATGTCGCACGCATCGCGGCGAATCTTGCTATTGGCGCCAGATGGCGCATCATAGCTGGGGCCCACATCATCGCAGCACTTGGGCATGACCTTCTTGCAGTCCTGGCAATAGTACTTGACGATCCTGCAACAACCCCGATCAATGCACTTGTTGCAGCCCTCGATGCAGGTGCTGCAGCCACAAGGAGTGATGTTCTCGATGATTTTGCGACAGCCGCAGGGCGTTTTGCAAATGGTGGTCTTGCAGCCGAAGCCGCACTTGTTACGGCGTTCGGAAACCTGGAATGTAGATGTCGCTCGCTCGATGAAAAATTATCTATGAACTGCATAGAGATCATCTGTATATACTGACCTTCAAGCAACCGCACTTGTTTTTCCATTCGGAAACCTTGCAGCAACCGCATTTGTTGTGGCCCTCAGTGGCCCTGTAGCACATGCACTGGTTCTTGCAGACCTGGGTCTTACAGCAGCCAGATGGCCCAACACAGATCTTGAAGAAAAAATTATATTTCAACAAAAGGTTTCTTGGGATTTCAAAATTTAAATACTGCTTTAAAAATTACCGATTGTCCGCCTGTGAAAATTTTCAGCAAGATTTCAGTAAAATTTCAATTATCTTGAACTGAGTTTTTTTTAATAATTTTTTTTTTTATATCACGCACTTCACACTTGACCCAGTGCCAAGCAGACTTTGGCCAATTTCACTGCGAACTAATGAAAACGGATGCTCCATTAAATTTAGAATTTTCCAGAAAATCAGGAAAATTTCAGACAAAAGTTAAATTATATTGAATGATTTTGGTTTAATTTAATGATTTCTTGAAAGTCTCGCAATGCCACTTTCAGGATCAATAATATTCACCATTTATACATGCCATGGTTTTAATTTCAATATTTGACCATTAATATTATTATATATATATATTTTATTTAATATTTAGTTAAAGGTATCAACAAAATTATTTTTATACATTTAATTCACTTGCATAAAATAATTGCTGAAAGGCTCAATCTTTTTCAAATAGATTCCCAAAGGAAAATGAAGATCATTGATTAATTTGCAATTTTTCTGTACTGCATATGTATTAAAACATTATAATTGCAATTTTATTGAAATTGTGTTGTAAAATAATTGTTTATTGTAAGATAAATAAATAAATTGTTTATTGTAAAATAAATGAAATAATTGTTTATTGTAAAATAAATAAAATAATTGTTAATTGTAAAATAAATAAAATAATTGTTTATTGTCAAATAAATAAAATAATTGTTTATTGTCAAATAAATAAAATAATTGATACAGTATTCCCAATAAAAGGACAAAATAAGAAAAAAAGACCCAACCTGGAGCTTGCAGCACTTGCACCTGCACTTGTCCACGTTCTCGATGCACTTTTTGCACCCGCACTTGTTGCGCTCCTCGAAGCACCGGCAGCACCTGCCCCCGGGCAGTATGCACTCGACGCACTTGATCTCCGGCCCGCCGCACTTGCTCTTGGTGTCCCGGAAGTTGAAGCACCCGCACCGACTCTTGGCCTCGTGCGTCCGCACCACCTTGTCCGGGTAGATGGTCTGCGTCGTCTTGGTGCACCCACACGGCCCAATGCAGAGGTTCATGCGACAACACCCGCAATTGGTCACCTTCTCCAGCCGCTTCTCGCAACTGCCGCACTTGTCACGCCGCTCGAACGTCTTGCAACAGCCACAGGGAGTCTTGAGAATCGTGTTCTTGGTGCACCCGCACCGGTTGACAGTTTCAATGGTGCGACAACACCCGCACTTGGTCTTCTTTTCGGTGATGGTGGTGGAGCCACAGGGGCCACGGCAACAGCAGATCTTCATGTCCGGGGGTGGGCAACATGGGGGAGGGCAACAGTCGTCGTCGTCGCGTTTCGAGGGACTCCTGTTGTTGTTGTTGTTGCTGTTGTTGGAGGACGAGTTCATCATCATCATCATGGGGGCGTCGGCAGATGCCAGAGGCGCCACTGATGAGTCGGCGTCCATCGACTTTTGGCCGTCCATCTTTTGTGGTTGCTGTTGCTGCTCAGCCGACATCGCACCGGTTGACGCCGCCACATTTGCCGCCATGTCCGCCAACTTCACGCCTCTTCGTCCTAGAGAAGTTATTTAATCATTATTATTTATTTATTTTCAAGCATATGATGCTCAAAGGGACTTTCACTTATTAAAAAAAAATTTAATTTATGTTGAATAATGATTAAATATTGATGATTATTTTTCAAATATACTTTGATATTTAAATTTTAAATACAAGAATTTTAAAATTTGATAATTCTTTTTCAAAATTAACCATAGCACAATGTTCTATTAGGGAATTATTGGTGAAATATAATTTAATTATTACGTGAATGTTCATATTTATAATCCTATTTTAAATACAAGAATTTTAAAATTTGATAATTCTTTTTCAAAATTAACCATAGCACAATGTTCTATTAGGGAATTATTGGTGAAATATAATTTAATTATTACGTGAATGTTCATATTTATAATCCTAGAATTTCAGTTAAAACAAATGTTTTAAGGTAATTGTTATATTAAATTTAAAAAAATTTAAGATTTTATAATTATTTTTCAAAATTAACAATACCACAATGTTCTATTAGAGGATTAATGTTGAAAAATAATTCAATTATAACGTGAATTGAATTTTAGTTCTAACAAATGTTTTATGGTAATTTTGATTTTAAAAAACGAATTTTAAAATTGATAATTCTTTTTCAAAATTAACAATAAAAATGTTCTATTAGAGAATTATTGTTAAAATATAAATTCAATTATAACGTAAATGTTCATATTTATAATCCTTGTTGAATTTTAGTTCAAACAAATGTTTTATGGTAAAGTTCATTTATAAATGTTTTGGAAAACATATTATTGTAGAAATCATGAACACAGGTTAATACTCTCAACATCGTAATTTCTCTGTACAACGATTTTTTATGCCCTTGATATAATTGTGAAAGCATGGGAAGAGAACCCTGTGATACTGAAAATAAAGGGAAATCTTTGTACACAAGATTATTAGAGAGAGATAATCTCTTATCTGAAAATAATATTATAGATTATCAATCATTTATTCAAGTACTGTACATCCTCTCAGCTGACATTCAAAACATATTCATGGAATTTTCAGCTATGTGCAGGTTGGTAACTCAGTGGTCGTATTATGTTTAAAATGTAGGTACATCTGGGGGAAAAAACCATTTCATTTCGGGTGCGTTTCAAAACGAAAGGTGAGCGTCTACAGCGATCTCGCAACAGTCAGAGCTGGTCGTGATAAGGTCACATATACATTCGTGCAGACGACCGCTTTATTAAAAGGTCAATGTATAAACACACAGGATTAAAAATAAATAATAATAAATAATAAAAGGAATTCCGATTTATATCCAATAACATGAGGTCAGAAATAAAACTTGTGGAGATATATGATGTGTGAAGATGAGACTGATGAAAGTCTTTTTTTGAAACAAACCTGATTGCCTGGTCTTCATCTGTCCAGCATTTCTCACTTCCACCGAATCCAGTCCAATAACTCGTCACACAGCTCAAGCGGTATTAAACTCGAACAACGAGCACAGAAAAGAAATTTAAGTACAATACTGGGGTTAGAAGCTAAATTAAATTTTGGCCCAAGTGGGAATTCGGATTAGAGTTTAAACATGAGTGAGCGCAAGGTGTGAGAATGAGGAGAAGGCATGACTCTATTTTCCCATGAGACTGTGAAACTAGCCCTATGAAGGTCCCTTTCAATGAGTTTCTAGTTATCTGGTGTCCAGGGTTTTCTTGGAATCAGCATTTCAAGTCTCAGGTCAGGGCTACACAGTTCTTGCTGTGTTTCATCCTGTCAGTGTAGTACATATGTCCAAGCATACAATGCTTATTCTCAACATCAAATTCTAACTTATTTTCATCAACTGCTGGAAGGCAAAATATGGACTCAAGCTAAACATTATAATTATAATTATAATTATAATGTCCAGTATAATTATTATATAATATTATAGCATATACAATATATAATTATTCTAGCATAATAATTTCCATTTAAATGATTTGCCTCAATCATATGTCTGTTTTTTTTAGCATGGCCATTTGATTTAACCCTTGGACAGTATAGAGGGTTCCTGACCATCCTACAGCAAAGTCAGTTTTTTTTTTTGGTGGAGTTTGACCAAAGGTCACTGAAATGCCCCCTCATGAATTTTGATCAAAGGTCACTGAAATTTCCCCAGGCTACAGGTACAGAAAATCCCATTGTCTCAAGAAAACCCCAATGTTGATCCTATGCTAGGAATGCATGAAAAATACCAACCAGCAAGGAATTTTTTGATGAGCCAAAATTTTCTGCACCATTATAAAAACAATATTGGACTTTTTCCTGACATAGGCCTTGGTTGAAAAATCTTTTTTTTTTGCAGCCCTCATGGGGAAAACGTTTGGGAAAAATATCCCAACTTTGCCACACAAGGGTTTAAATCAGGGCCAAACCAGATGCATAATTTCAACAGGTCAGCAGAATTTGAGTTGCTTACTTGACAGTGTTATTACCTTGTACAGGTGGTACCCCATAATTCAACTCTCATCTCTGGCTGGACTAGGGTTAAATTCTGAAGCAATTGAATTGCCAGAAAACATCAAATGTGATGTTTCCTGCATCACATTTGACATTTTGCTTCCCTGTGGTTAAACTTTGGGGCAGAGGTCAGATTGCAAGTCAACCTCTCAGCAAAATTTGACCATCAAATTGCAACAAATTGTGAGGTAACGTGTGTAGTACAAAAACCTTACATTGTATCATTAGCCTTCTACAAAACTGATGTTTGTTTGTATAGTGCAATTTGTAACCATTGAACAATGGAAAAAATTATTGTAAATCAAGAACAATTTTGTATGTCAATTGAATAAGAAAAGTCTTTCTTTGTACAAATTTTGTATTTATTAAGAATGAATCTTGAAACAAACATATGCTGCTTGGTCCAAGTATATGTTTATTGTACAAGGTTTAACTGCATGTGCCTGATTTTAAAGTAATAACCCAGCATTCACAACAGCAGAAAATGTGAAATAAAACCCAGACCATAAACAAGGCACAAATAATGCACCAGAAAATGAATGCTTTGAATTTTAAGCATTTACATTAGACACAATTTTGATTCAAAATTGCTCAGCTCATCTCTTGTTTAGGGAACAATGATATAAAGGTAAACACCATTATCCACAGTTTCCCATTTATCTTAGGAAATGTTTGAAAGTAAAGGCAGATGGAGAAAATATTTTGGCAAGTTTCATTTAATCCAGGAATCCCAACAAAGGAGAATCACTTCAGCATGCTGGAAACTGCACAGAAACAAACAGCCAAGGAAGCCAAAGCACCAGCAGAGCACCCAACAAGTCCTTTGATGAAGCTTTGTAATGATCTGAAAGCATGTACAAGTTAAAATCACTGGATGGAACCATATAATCACAGCAAAGCTCACTTGAATTTTGCATTTTGACATGACACAGCCTCAAGTTTGTTCAGCAAAAGCCTGTAATGTTCTCCTGCAAATAGGCCACCCAGAACCAGGACAAGCTGTTTCATTCTCACATTTTCATCCAGCATCCAAGTCTCAACAAAGACTAAAGGCAGTGTTGCCAACATTGGATCCAGCACTGAAAGGAAGCTCAGGACCCCAGTAACAACTGCAAAGAAAAAATCTCACAAAAGTCAAGTACAGAAAAAAAAACTCGGAACGCTTGTATCGTGCAAAACCTGCAGGAAGCAAAAGTATTTGCATCCCAGCCACTTCCAGGATTGTCCAAGTCCACATTGCCAAAAACACACTGTTCACCAGCCTTTTTGAATTGAAAATCACAGCCAAGTGTGTGCCAATGTAACTTTTGCATTTATGGTGATGATTTCTGCTTCCTATCAAAAGCCACCTTCATGATGAAGGAAACATTAACATCAGAAACATTGAAATGATTTGAAGTATTTCAAAAATATCTACCCAATCTGATCCAACCAGGAAATACACCAAGTGCAGCAATCCCAAATTAAATTGTCTTCTCTCTTCAGTAATTGGTAAACAATTGTCATAGAGATCCACTGAAAAAAATATATATAAATTAAATTGAGGTATTAGGTGAAAAATAAATACTTTTAATTTACTAGTTCAAAGCTAATCTGTGCTAAAACAGCCCACAGGTGACCATAAAAATGATGATGCTCAATTTCCCCTTCATTGTTCATCTTGATCCATTCAATTTCATCTTCATCAAGTAAGGTCTGGCTCAAATAAACCTTTCCTGTAGAAACTGCAGTTGCAACCTGTAAATTAGAAAAAATGAAAATCAACATGAAAACCATTTTCATGCTCATAAATCTGAGCAATTCTTACAGCTGATTGAACCAGTTCACTGGATCCATCCACTAGATGAAAATGATCATCAAGAATATTGAGGATAACTTGTGGTTCAACTAAACTCTCATTGTCTATGGGTTCCTCAGTAATGTAAGTGGCATTGGTTGTATAATTAGCCCAAGATTCATTCCACAGCTTGGCTATTGCAACAGCATCCTTCTCAAGCTGAAAACAATGAATGGATGTTATAAAATTTGGCTATGGGTATCTGTTGTCCTTCTATTTAAATCTTCCAAAGAAAAAGTTAAATCAGAAGACAAATCGACCGAGTTTCTTAACTCTGGTTAACTTACAAAAAATTAGAAAACAAGGAAAATGAAACTTTCGTGTCCTACAGGGTGTGAAGGTTAAGAATACTTCAGGAATGAAGGCACAGCCTTATTTATTTTGTTTTATTTTTTTTACGCTGCCAAGAGGTCGCACAAAGAAAGGGTTTGGTTGCGCAATGCGCATTTTGAAGCTTCGCGATCAAAAAAGTTATTTTGTAAAAATGTGTTTTAAGAAAGAACCATGCATGCTATCAAATTTTATGTGAAGACAAAAAAGATAGAGAACATTGAGATCTAGCTTTTAAGAGGTCAAACAATTTTTTATTTTCATTCTTAGCGGAGATATGAGCTTCGGTATTTCGCGAATCGTGATTACGCCATGTGCGGAGTTTTTTGTTCATCTGGTTTTGTCTTTGTTCCTTGAATGAAATCTTGTTTTTATTCTGAAACTGTGCGCGAGCTTTTAATCTGATTGAAGTTTTCTTGTTGAGTGTTGAATAGAAAAATGTATGAGTCTCTTGGAAACATCCAAACGGTGCAGACGTTTCTTTTCTCTGGTGCACCCAGCCTGAAATTTCATCATTAAGCTATAACGCCCACAAACTGTGTAATTGTTTGTAAACTCAGTTATTTCTTCCCTCTGGGCAAAGTTACTTGATTTTAAAGTTGAAAAATATCCCCAACAGGTATCTGATTTATGATTGAAGTCTAATGTGCTTGAATTTCTGCAGGGTATTTCAAGAGAGAGAAAAACATTTTGAATTATCTGATTATTCCATTGGATTTTCAAATACCGTAAATGCTCTAATAAATGCCTGGTCTCCAATGGACACATGTCTCTATTGAAGGTCATTTCTCAAAGAGAGTTCAAGGGATAGTATAGCCAGCCTCTCATAGTGACAGCAGGGTCAAAGAAATGGGGGAGGTAAAAAGAACTTTTTTATTTTGTTGATCCTGATCATTTCCACAATCTATAGTCTTTACCAATCAACAATGTAACCTTTTCTCTTCAGCCTTTCCTTGTGCATTCCTGACTCATTTCCAAGAATCAGTTGGAAATTGTTTGTTCTGTTATCCCCTTGTGCCCCCCCCCCATGTTTTTATTTTCATCTTGTTCCGCAGTTGCAACTGTTGCAAATAATCACCAGTCTCTATAATAGACACCAGGCTCAATTAAGCTGGGTACGGAGGAAATTGTAAATTGTAAATAAATGCCAAGGCATTCATTTGAGCATATGCAGTAATTTTCCACCCTTGAGACCAATTCATGTTATGAGTATAACAACTGAATTGGTTGCTCAAATAAAATAATAGGCCAGACTCTATGCTGCATGGATTCAAATTCTAGTATTTTGTGCCAGGTTGAATTCAACCAAGTGTCCAGCAAAAATAAACCAATGATTCACAAAATTTAATAAAATCCTAATTCATGGAATGACTTTTTTTGGGTCAGAATACTCAGAAATGACAAATGAGAAAAAATGATGATAAATTTGTGAAATTATAAAAAACTGCTAGTGACTCATTTTCAAAACTGCTGCAGGCAGATAATCATAAGCCATTCTAACTTGAACTGAGCCAAGTTTAACTTTTTCATCACCTCAGTCATGAACCATATGAGAAATATGGCACCAGCACCAAGTGCAAGACACATTGTGAATATAGCAGCACAAGTGTCAATGCAGTCATGGCACAATTGAAAGATTCTTCTGTAGCCAAGCTTCAGCAAGGACATCATTTTTGGCAGAGGATGTGGTGCCAGCAAATGTTTCCTCTCTCTCCATTTTATGCACCAATGGTAATGCAACAAGTCAAAGTGTTCCTCCATTGCATCTAACTTCCCTGATCCTGAAGCTGTTGCAATTCAATTCAAGATTCAACTTGATTTTTTTTTACAATTTCACATCAGACTAACCAGTTTTGAAAATGAATGGAATGATCCAAACAGCTGGTAAACTTGCCAACATTTTGTGTCTGAGATTTGCATATTGGAGCAGCCTGAACCAAAGGACACTGATCAGCCCATGCCAATTTTTCTCTGAATCTTCATAACCCAGGTCTTCCAAATCATCCTCTTCATCCAGTGTTATGGATGATGATGTCCATTCATCAGTTTCTGAGTCAACTGAGCTGATGGAATCTGACCTGGTTTGAACTCCAACATCAGAAGATGACCTTGGTCTGAAAGCTAAATTATGGAAAAATCCCATCATTATGTACAAGGAAAAATATTTTAATTAATTGAGTTTGTTACTTGAGCATCATATTTACATCTTAGCTGGAAAGATGAGCCTTTTGTATCCATGAATAAGGAATATTCCCCTTGGAGAAAATAGGCTTCCTTTATATATTTGTATGTACAGCTACTTATGTTATGATAGATAGGACTAATGCTTATTTATGGCATCAAAAACCATTTTATTGACTGTGGATGTTGAAGCTACTGTAAAATTGGATCTTTTCAAAGTCTCATGCTTGTTTTTAGAATTAAACTCATGAAATATGTTGCATTCATTGTCTGACATATTGCTCAAAAGGTTTTGATCATGTTTCACTTGCAAAAAATGATTTCCCGGATAAAATGAATGAAAAAAATATCATTTAGGAATTTTAGTTACGCTAAGAAATGCGTCTTACATGACTTTTCTCTAAATCCATTCCTCAGCTTTTCATAATGAATAATATTTTAGACAATTTAAAGCTTTTCAGAAGAATATTGATGGATATTTCATTTATGAAACCACAATAAATGTAAATTGAAGCTCACCAAGTCCTGCATTCAAGAAATCCTCAGCACCAAAATGCATTTCAGAACCAAACGGCATTTGAAAGAGGTCAGGGGGAGTCAGAAAGTTCCCAAACTTGTGTGTTTGAGCTGGAGGACTCACATACACCCTTTCTACTTCCTGAACAGGTTGAACATTGTTCAACTCACTCATGGCACACTCATCCGCATATCCTTCATCTTCATCAAAACTGAAACTCCTATCAGTGTCTGGAAATCTGGCAATAATTCTTGATCTGGCTGCATCTGAACAAGGATGAGGACTTCCTGCCCTCTGAAAGGGTTCCCTCAGTTCTGGGCTTTTGTTGGCCAAGTTTTTGATGAGGGCTTTTATTCTCAGGTCCTCTGAAGAATGGAGAAATTTCTAGAAGGTGGAAAAAATAGGACTATCATCAAAACTCACTTACATTTCATTTCAATGCATTGGAAAATCCACAAAATTGAGACATGAAACTATTTATTCAGTGAATCTGATTCATTTTTAAAACTTTGTACAGAAATTAATAGAGAGATACACTTTTCAAAAGTTATAAATATTTCATAGATTGCCCTTGGATGGCAGAGGGTTCTTTTTTGTTGCACAGTGGAGTCAGGATTTGGGGGGGGGGGGGGTGGGGCATCAGCACATTTCAGTTTGACCCAAGGTCACTGAAATACTCCCATGTTGAGAAGACCTAAGTCATGAAATATCTGGGAGGGAAATTTTTTATTGTTTTCAGGAATTTCCCATAGAAATCCTATGCCAGGAATGCAGGAGAAAACACTAGCCAGTGAGGGATTCTTCAAGTTATTTTTCATTTGATGTTTTCTGCAAGATCAAGAAAAAAATTTGCAATTTTTCCTGACTTTGGCCTTATTGGTACAAAAGTAGGATTTTTTCAATTTCCAGTGTTCAATGGCACACAATTTTGCAAAAATATTATCTCGGCTTTGCAACACCAGGTTTAGTATTCAAATTTTCAAGCACATCATCTGACACTAATATAATTCTTTTCTAAAAAAAATGTCACATGAAAATTATAAAGTTTTCAAGAGTTACAAATAAATGTATGAGAACAAGCAGTGCATCTTACATCTTTACAATCATGCTGTGTTTTGGACATCAAAGTTGTACATGAACAGTACCTTAGTTTGCAGAGAATTTCGGTTTGCGCTTTTGGAAGCGACATCTTCGGAAATTGTTGGTAAACTGCAGCGTCTCTCAGAGTCCCTCCTGTGTCTCTTGTACTTTGAGTGAGTGAAAGTTCTTGGCACTGACAGAACATCAACTTTCCTGGAGGGGCTTTTCTCCCTGATGAGCATCAGCAATTGTTTGGGCACTTCTTTCAGCCCCAAAACCTCTGCAAGCTTCTCAATGGTCATTTCAACATAAGAATTTATCTTCTTGTCAAGTTTCTGGGAAGAAAATTACTCAGGGTTATTATTTTTCTTTAATTTGCAAGAGAAAAATTTGGTGGAACCTTGAGGAAACTTTGCAAGCATTCCTGAAAACGTTGAAGAATGTTTTTAGGCTTCAAAATAAGCTCCTCTTTTGACTCATTCGACCTCTTGGTTCTTTTTTTGTCAGCAGACGTTTTTCTTCCTAGAAAAAAAAAATATGGGAATAAAACTTTAAATTCGAATTTCTCCTAATTTGAGCATGAACTCACTTTTTGTAGATGCTTTTTCTGTGGCCTTGTTGGTTTGGTACAAGTACGCTAATATAAAAGCTGCAGTACTTATGAAAGCACCCTGTAGAAGTATTGAACAATTATTGTAATGGACAGAAAGGAAAAAAAACAACAAGAAAACTGACCAGGAGGATTTTTTCTTCTGTTCTCAGAGGTTCTATGTAATTTCTCCAGGTCTTCCTCGCATTTTTCCTGAAACTTTCTGTTTGATGATGAAGATAATATCATCAACTTATTTTTAGGAAAATTGAGTGTGATATTCATGATAGAGTGAAATCTCATTACTGCACAAGTGAACAATAATAAACTCCCAGTGAACTGAGAAATTTTTTATATTGAGAATATTGGTTTGTTCAACATGTATGGCTAAAATTGTGTAAGAAACAGGTATAATAGATATGCCCAATTGTAGTCCCTCAGCATACATGTGAAGAATTGCCCAAAGTTACAAATAATTTTTAAAAAATAATGGGGAAAAATTCAAAATATGAAATACAACAATCTCATTTCAGAGTTTCCCTTTCTGAAATGTTCTGTTTTTTAAATAGCCATTTCTAAGTGCTGAGTTAAAGCTAAATTAATTTGAATTTGAGCTTCAAACTTCCTGCATTAAATGCTAAATTTTCTGTTGATGGACTGAAATTTACATTTTTTTCAGTTTTTCACTCATGCACAATAACTTGGGGTTCCCAAAATTATGCCAATAAGAAAATTGTATTTGGCTAATGCACAGGTGATCAGGTGAAAACTTTGTTATATGATGATATTTTAAAGGAAAATTAGTATGGCGAAAAAAATTTCCCAGAAAAAACTGCCAAACCCAAGAAAAAATTCATAATTAGAAAGTTTTTATGCATCTGTTGCAAGAGAAGTTTACTGCTGCATATTCAGCTGATTTTTTTTTCATCATGGATGATGCAATCAATGAAAATAGCAACTTAATTCCATTTGATGTCTTATTAAGTGCAGGTGGTACCTCGCAATTTGACCTCCCACAATTTGACCATCCTGCAATTTGATGAACAAATTTACTGGGAGGTTGACTTGCAATTTTACCTATAAGCCCATCAATTTGACCCACAGAAATGGGCAAATTTGTCCAATACAATGTAAAAATCAAGGCATTTGACGTTGCTTTGCAATTTGATTGTAGTCCAGAAATACAGTCAACCCCCGTCTAATGGACTTGATTTGGGCAAGGGACAAGTCTGTTGGACAAAAAGTCCTTTACATAAATTCAATTACATAAAAAATTAAAAATTTCAATTTTCAACACTAATTTTAAACCAAATGAAGTCTGTTTGGCGGATTTTGTCTGTTGCGGGCGGGAGGAAAAACTGCTTGCAGAGCTGGTCTGTTTGGCAAAAATCCCTTACACAGGAGGTCTGTTAGGCGGGGGCCACTGTAGTTTAGGGTCAGCAAATTGCAGGGCACCACCTCTATTCTATTTTACAAATAATTGCGGTGGATATTATTGCAATTGGAATTTTATCTTTTCCTATTGTAGGAGATTTCGGATTATTTCATTACAGCAGGTAATTCCGGTTTAACATCGAGTTTTTATTGCCAGGAAACTGACTTGATTGAGTCAAGTGAACGAGTGAGGCGATGCTAAGAGCCATGTAGAAACTGCGAGCGGCGCCACACAAACGCTCCACAGCCAGAATCCCGCCCTGGGAAACTTTCTTGACCAAATTCGTCTTGCTTTTGGCCAGTGTCTGATGATGGGATGAACCACTGTTGTAACAATAACCGGTTCCAAACACGACAACCCGAGTTGTTTCAGCAACTGCTGTTTTAACTGGGTGGAGAACCGCGGAGGCGAGTCCAGCAGCCAACATGGCGGCGACCAGGGGAGCCAAGTTGGCCCATGTAAACCAGAGGGCGCCACATGCAGCGAGGAAAAGCGCAGAGTGCCAAAAGGCAGCAGTCATCAAGTAGATTTCTTCATCGTGGTTTTCTGATGGTTTGGGGATTGTTTTGGGATTATGGTGGTGACTGGGAACATGATGCCTGTGAAGCCACATTCTGAAAATATAATGGAAATAAGACTATATCCTGAATTTGAAGTTTCAATTTTCAATATGATATTCAGTGATTTACTGTATCTCCACTTTAGAAAAAAAAATTTTCCACTGTATCAAAAAAATTAATTGTGTAAGAATTACCTGCGTTAAAATGGTCTGGATTTTCTTACTTGATGCAAGTCACTTTTATAATTTTAAAGAATAATTTATTGAATTATTTCAAAGCAGTAAGCAAGAAAGTAGTTTGTCATACTTTTCTGGCTATAGTCTCGTCAAAATTTTACATCACAAGGATTTGTTGAGATGATATTCTACCTGTACTTCCAATAAATTTGGTCATATCAGGACTCAAACAAGGCTGTTTTTATTCTGCTGTAGGACCCTATAAAAATACCACATTGGTTCTTTTCTTTTCAAGATTTTATCTTGATGAAATAATAAGTTCCAATAATTTCTTGACACTTCCTCTGTAATTTTTTTCCAAGCAAATGCTTATTTTCAAAAATATAGGATGAGGGGTTGACAGAAGATTTATGCCAGATTCAGGAATAAAATGTTTTGAATGCACACAGTTTTGGATGAGAAAAAACACTGAAAACAAGTGATTGTTTAAAATTCTTTGAGTTAAATCATTAATTTGGAAATTATTTTCTTGAAATTCACATAAAAAGGCATCTTTCACATTATCATCACGGCATTGCAAAAGTAAATTTTGAAAGGCCAGGGCAATTTTTATGGTTTGGTTTGAAGATGTCAGTTGTCTGCACTTGGAAATTATTTTAATGCATTAATTGTCTTATCTTCGAGAGAATTTTAATGAAAAATTGAAAGTGTGGATGATAATTTGCAACAAAAAACGATCTACAAAAACGTTCAAAATTCTTCATTGTATAAGGAAATATTTTTTAAATTTACACACACGAAGACTTTTGAGCCACGCCGAAAAAGAAAATCTTGATAAAATTGGCAAAAGCTCCTTCACTTCACAATATCCACTCTCATCCAACCTTATGTTGAATTTGAAACGCAATTTATGCTAAATCCTTTTCCGGTACATGATGAAACCCTGGATTTGACTTTGGCACGAGTTTTTGCTCTCGAGACGACCGCGAAAAGACTGAACCTCCTCGGGTCGTCGGTCTGCCATACTTTTTTTTTTGGCACGCCAAAAAATGTGGGTCTCTCGAAAAGCTCTTCAACTGTGTTTCTCTCTGGAGTCTAGACTTTATTGCAAATATTCCCCGAACATTTTCTACGTCATTTCCGGGATAGTCGATGGAAACATATATTTTCTTCTGTGATTGTGAAATTTAAAAAATAAATTATATACTTTCAACATCTGTTTACTCAAAGTTTTTGTCCCTTGAAATAAAGTCAAAACTCTGTGAAGCTCATTCTTGATACAACCGAATTATTCCTTGGATAAAATTTGAAAAATGCTTGAAGATAGAAAATTTTCTGGGGAATATTCGGAAAATACTTCCGCAGTTATCCAACGTCCGGACCGGAAATTGAGGGCGGAACTGGCAAAATTTAATTGGCAGTTCGTCAGTACATTCAAGACTTCCGACGGTTGACATTTTCAAAGACGGAAAATCGATAAACAACAAAAAAAGGAAGGAGTATAAACACCATAGGAAAACGATCGCGATATATTTTCGTTTTTTATTTTTAGGTGAGGACCTAACAGAAAAAGACCCGTTTTGTATTTGGCAATGAGCCAAATTCGCACGTGCTTGGCAGGCTTTAATCGAACTTTTCCTCGCTTTATTTCTATTTTTTTTTCCTTCATGCTGATGACCCAGTTTGAAAAGTTTGTGCGTGTGACTTTTCAGGGTTTTTTTTTTTTTTTATGCTGGTGTTTTGCCAAAAAGAACCTCGAGGCTTCATTAGTTTTGCTCACGTTTCCTTTCTGCTCGTTTTCGGGTGATTTTTCGTTAGACTTTCAATCCGCAGAATAAAAAAGTTACACGAAACAATAAATACTCATCGTAAATATATTTTGATACAAAAATCGCAAGAAAATGACTGAACGCATATGTTTTCACTTTTTTTTGAAAGTTTTATTTGTGATTCGATCGAAACATGCAAGCGATCACGAGACACAAGGTTTTTCTTTTTCTTTTTTTTTGAATCAGGTTTTGAATATTTCTGCGCAAAAAAAAAAGCGTGGGAGCAAGAGATATAGAGAATGAGTCAGGTCAGGTTGTGGGTTTCAAAGGTCCTCCAATCGCTTCCATCCTTGGTGATACAATTTGCCAAGAAGGGCTGCGAATTGTTTCGCAAATGGCGGCAACAATCCTCTGATCATTGGAACCATGGCCTCGTGATCAGCAATGATGTTCATGAATTTGGCTGTTGATGCAGATTGAATTAAAATCACAATTGAAATCATTTTAAGTCATTAAAAGGAAGAGTTATTGGAAACTCGATAAAAATTACTTATATTAGGAAGAAGACTTGCAAAATCAGTTTCCAATTTTGAGAGAAGAATTAACATGATGATTAAGCATAATTAAATCTATGTGATATCGATCTCAAGGTAGTTCTGTGATGAACTTCACCTAAAAAATGTGAGAATTATTGAATCACCATCATTTTTTCTTTGAATGTTTAAGTTTCAGATTCATTGAAATTTGAATCTAACATGTCAAGTGCCAGATGAAGAGCTTTTCTCCTATTTTCAAAGTAAAATAAATCTCAAAAAGGATACAGTCAACCCCCGTCTAATGGACTTGATTCGTGCAAGGGGCAAGTCTGTTAGACAAAAAGTCCTTTACACAAATTCAATTACATAAAAAATTAAAAATTTAAATTTTCAACACCAATTTTAAACCAAAAGAAGTCTGTTTGGCGGATTTTGTCTGTTGGGCAGGAGGAAAAACTGCTTGCAGAGCTGGTCTGTTTGGCAAAAATCTCTTGCAGGGTAGGTCTGTTAGGCGGGGGGCCACTGTATTTGAATTGAGGGAACATTAAAGATTCCGATTTTTGGAGATTTTTCTGGGCCAAGTTCAAATAAAAATCATTAATCTCTGAGCAACCTTTTTTCAGCACAAGTTTCTTCTGTATATTCAGGAAAAAACTGTCATATTAGATTTCTACAAAAAAATTTGAATTTTGAGCAATTTTTGAAGAATAAAGCATTCGCTTTTTATGAGCTTTCAAATACAAACTGAAATATTTTTTCTTTCTTCTCCATAAATGTATTTCTTCCTGAAAGAAATATTTCTATAGTTGCATTAAGTTCATTATTATTCTCACAAAAACTATCATCTTCATGCCATTGGAATCACATTGTTTAACAATTCCCACATAAACTTGAATATTTATCAACACTTGCATTGGTTGCTCAGTTTGGAAATGAATAAGGATTCAACGTCAGATTACATCTTTTCTCAGGAAACTTGCATTTACCAATAACAAGGTAAAACGAGAAACCGGTTTTAAGTAATTAAATTCAAAACATGAAGCTTTTCGGAGAGGGGGGATAAAAATTGAAGGAATTAAAGGAGTTGGTTCCTTCCTGTGTGAAAATCTTCTTTTGAAGAATTTAGGAAGCTGGTAAAACATTATCACATGGATGATCAAGGGATAATATTTAGGAAAGGTATTATATTTTATCAACAAAATTTTCCTTCTTTACTTTCATTTTAATAAGAATAATGATCATTAGCATTTTGATAATATCTGTTACATAAGAAAACAAGGCTTTATTTTTAGAAGCAAAAATGCAGATGCTATAAAATCATTGAACTAGGATTCCAAAACCTGTGTTCATTGGTCGATAATAAATCTTGTTGTCCATGAAAATGACTCACCTATGGGGTCATCAGGATTATCTGATTGGAACTGAGATGATGATGAACCTATGTCAAGGTCACCCACAGCTTTTTCAATTATCAAGCCTCCAGCTTTCTTGTCTCTCATGTAGGCGTAAATCTTGACAACTACATCACCTGTAACATATATGGAAAAATAATCAAATCCCAGTTCCCAACCAAAAAAATGTGCATATAAAGCTTTCAAAATGAAGTTTGTGGACTGGGGTTGGTTCATGAGCTTTTTCAGTCATGTGCTTCTTTTGAGGAATAATAATTTCTAAATAACAGTTGCTTTCTGAAGCTCTTTCAAATTTTATAGTGACAAAATTTAAATTGAGTTTCATGAATGAATTTAGCCATTAAGGGTAAAGAACAAGATTCAAGTGCCAAACTTTCACATTTTCTAACTTCAATGGCATATACTAAATTCTATGGAAAAACAGCAAATCATTGAAAACCTCTCAGAAAGTCCATAATCTAAAAAAAATTCAGCTCTTTCCAAGTCATGGCTGCATTTTGAATAAAAGGAAAATATTTAAATTTGCATGAATTTCAAAAAAACGCTTAACAAGAAGAGATTTTGAATTACGCTCTTGAACACAAAAATTGATTCAGTTGGGAATGATGCAAAAATTTTCGAACCATCCCTTAAATTTTTCTGAAAAATGTACCCATGTTATTCTTGATTTTGCCAGTGGTCCTGGTGAATGTTTTTGTTTGTTCTTGGGTTGGCAAAAATCCTCCCATGTCAATTTGCAGATCATAGTCACACTCAATGTACAACAGCTTTGCTGCCACCTTGATTGTCATCAGCTTCTTTTCTGGGTCAAACCTGAAAAAATAAATGAAAAATCAGAAATGAGAAACTTTAGAGTAAGTCAAGAAATGCTGTGAGTTATTATGTGACCAATTGAATTCATGCTCACGTCACTGTTGTATTTTCGTGGTTGAGACTGTTGGAAACGTTGTAGACTTTGATGTTGGTGGCAGATCCTTTGACAGGGAGGTCAGTCCTGTCCATGTCAAAGCGCTCAATGACCATGGGATTGAAAGAAGGGATCCCCAAAAGAGGGATCCCCTCAGGGTTGGTCACCAGCTCATTGCCATTAGCCAACAAGAGCTTCAGCATGCAATCTGTGAACCTTTTGGGGGTCTCACACACTTCCACCCAGTTTCTCTTGCAATTAATCAAATCTGGTCCTGTTTTGTACAAGAAAAAATTGGAAATTCATTCAAGGTCAAACATGCAAATATTCTTCATCCCTTCTCTGAATACTCAATTATATTTTCTAAAATAAAGAATATATCTCACACAATAATGAAAAACTTTTTTCAGGCACTGTGTTTTTTGTGCAAATCATTTTTGTTGTATGAGGGTTGAAACATGTCACCCTATAATCATTTTTCTGCAGAATGTTCATTCTGCAAGGTGTTGGTGTTCATACTGCAAGACACCACTCTTTTTGACTTTGTTTACATGTTGCTGTAATATTTAATATTATGTAATTGCACAATAACCTAATAAAACATGTATTTACATACAGTGAGACCCCAATATGTTTACATAATTCATGCATCAAGAGTGTCCCTAATTCAAAATGTCCCTGAGTTGAGTCTTTTTTTCCAATTTATTTCCATTAAATGATTTTAATTGGTGTTTCATGGAATAAATATTCATCAGAGTTCCATGAAAAAAAATGGTCAGCCAATTAAAATTGATTCAGGGAATATTTTACAACTTAATAAGAGCATTTGGAGCATTGAATACTGTAGCTTTGATCATTGAATACGGCACATTGAAATGTTGGCATCTGTGAAAATAACATTCAAGTCACAAAGAGAGAAGGAAGTCCCTCTATGCTGGAATTAATTTTTTCAATTAGCTGAATGGATGGGAAAATGATGAAGAAAATACCAAAGAATTTTTTTGCATAGATCTCTGGGTTTAAAAAAAATATTTGCTTCTTACAATTCAGCCTGCTTGAAGTCGCTTTCCCCAAAACTTCTTGAAATCTTTATCATTAAATCTATGCATGTCAACTATAAGTCAGTGTCTGCACGTTGGGCCTTTTTATGCCTTTTTCATTGGAAAATAAATGTCCTTATGCTGAATTGTCTGCATGATGGGGTGTCTGTATGTGGGGGTCTCACTGTATTTACATAATTTTTCAATATTATATGTGATATTTACCCCATCACAGCCAGAATTTTATCCTCATGTAACCACTTCCAGCAAAACTCAATTCTGTGAGTAATCTGCTGCTTTTCATCAAAAAATTATTGACACATAACAGCTCTTGTGAATTTTTTAAGCATCCAAGTTGGTTTATACATTATTTCCAAAAAATTTCATAAATAAGATGAATAATTCAAATGATTTTTAAATTAGAATTAATTTTTAGTATTTCAATCATTTCACTTTATTGTCATTTGTTAACATTTGCTTGAAAACTTGAAAATATTTCCAGATGAGAGGGATTGAAGAAAATATTTGGACTCACCATAAGGACCATCCAGCAACTTTCCAGCTCTGGAAACTGCGGCCAAGAGAACCAATGCCAAAATGCACACTTGAAACTTCATGTTTCCATATATGAATTCCAACCAATGAATCTATGCCTGAAAAAAATTCTGAAGGTGCACTGAATATTTCTTCAATCGATCAATTTTTTTCTACTTTGCCGAAAGACTGCAGCTCTGAAACACGGCTAGAAAAACACTGAGGCATGTGACGCTGGAATCAACTTAAACCTGCATCGCAAGGGATTATTCCAGAATGATACGAATCAGAAAAGATCCCAATCGAACAAAGGGAAAGAAACCTGTTTTCAAGGGAACATAAGTCAATCAAGTTATTTTTTTTTTTCTTTTCTGGTCAATCAGGCTTCGTTAGTATATTTCCAGGTCAATGGCTTCTCCCTTCCGTGGCTGACGTTGATGAACCGGGTCCAGTCATTTTAATCAATTTAAATTGTCGCAGTATCCGTAATTATAATTAACGACGTGGAACACGGAAAACGATCCCAACAACCCTCTCGTGTACCAAAAATTTATTTTTAATTTTTATGTCAATTTTTTGAAAACAAACGGATGCTCTTCAAAAGTCTCACTATTTTTTCAACCGTTGTCAAAATTTCTTCCATGCATCTCTCAACGTTGTGCAAATTTGTATATGAGGTGAAAAAAGTGCCTTAACATAAATTAAAACAAGTAGCAGTGATTTTTACAATACTGTATTCCAGAAAAAAACATAGAATAAATTAATCACGTATCCCATGAATATTTCTGGATTTTAAGATATTTTCAAAAATCTACCCCAAAAAATTATATGCACACTCCACAAGTGACGTTAACTTTCTGATCGTTTAAAATTTGATCAACTGTTTGCATAAACTTATTTAAAAAAAAAAAGGTTTTTGTTTTAATTATCAGGCAGTCATCAAATGTGTTCATGTCATGGTCATGACAATAGAGCAAGAATTGCGCGTTGAATATTCGTGTGAGAATTTCCATTCTTTCTTGATTCCTAGAATTTAAAACAAAACTGTAATAAAGCTAAGTTGAATATTATGTATTGTTCAGCTTCTCAGAATTGTTGATGGTTGGCGATGGTTTTAATTAAGTGCTGAGGATCAGAGTAATCCAAAGCAGCAGATCAAGGTCTGTAATGACGTTTATTTAGATGTATATTACGTAAATACAATAGAAGAAAATTGAATACAATGGATTTGCTTCAACTGAGTACTGGTCACTAAATTCAACAAAGAGGTAGGGAGAGAAATCAAATTTGTTGGGAAAACTTGAACAATGAACTTTTATTACTAATGTAGTAGGATTTTTTTTCTGATTCCCCCAGAGGACTGAGAAAATCTAATTTTATGCAAAATCAAATAACATCAATTAAATTAGGCTTCTTCTATTTTATTTATCTTCTTGAGCATCTGATCTTGACTCCAGCTTTCCACAAATGAATATTACATTGATTTAAACTTTTTAATATTAAAGAAGGACTGAGAGATAATTGCTGATGGTTCATGTACAAGCAATAAGCTCATAATCCATTATTAGGTAGTCACATATGCTATGACTACAAAGTATAAGTAGCATTTTGGATTGTTCCCTTGTTATTTCTTGTTCTGTTAAGCTTTGCTGTGCTTGGTGCACAACTGCACTTAGCAATCCATTGCTAAAACCCAGATGTGAGAAAAAGATGTCGAACTGACAAAAGAAACTCACAAAGCTGATTGAACAAGGAATAGAAAACTTGATTGGAAAGTGCAATTGAAACAAGAAGATATAAAATGAAGCCTTTTGGATAGGAACAGTTGATTAGAATATGAAAACTTGATTGATTAGCCGGGCTACGGCCGAAACACCAGTCCTAGTTTTAAAAAGTTGTATTTTTTGATGATCAACGCTTGGTCAAGATTTTGGAGTTTGCGCAAGGAAAGCTTCTCTGCATTGAGATCTGCTCAGGTCAACAATTTTAATGCAAGTGTCAGAATCATCCAAAATTTGGAAATCAGGAAAGGAAGAGTTGAAGGATGCGGATTAGATTTCTATTCAGAAGATGTCCTTGCTGGGCCTGGGAACCAAACTTGGGTTTGGTTCCCAGGCTCCAGCAGAAGCTGTTAAATTGTCTCAAGATTTTTGCAAGGCAGAACAGTAATTTAACTTAATCTGGCGCCAACTTGTCGGCATGCCAAAGTTTTTTCCAACACCAGAACACCTTTCTCAATCATTCTCATTTTCTTTGTTTGCTGTGCAACAATAGGTACACACACACAATTACACCACAATTACAGGTTGAATTACACCAATTCAAATTAGTTGCTAGACTTGCCTATGTTAGAGCAAGTTTCCTGTGACTGGACTTTGCCACAAAACCGTGTCCTTGTGGCTGTGCTCTGCAATGTATAATCTATTGCTGTGTTTATACAAAGTACTGTAATAAAAACACCCCCCTAAAATCTCTCATTGGAGTATTTTTGTTCTCTTTGAACGCATGCAGAAAACTAGATAAATGACAGAGACATGAGTGTCTATTTTGTTTGAAAAATGTATCCTTGATGGAGTAAAATTGTCTGCTGGTTCGCAATTTGAAGATCAAGGATTTGATTTGATCATGCCAATCTCAGACAACAATTATTTATCATTACAATAATCCTAAAACTTCCTTGGAAACCTTAAATTTACCCATAATTAAAATTACAATCATTGCATGCATTCACTCATCCTGGGTGGATCTTCTGATGTAACACTTGGGTGGCTAATGCAAGAAGAAAGAAATCAAAGATGAATAAGGTTTTATTATTGTACCAAGTCATATCACCAAAGAATGCAAGAGTTCCCAAAATGCCTTCACGCAGTCATTCAAATCAGCCCCATAATACTGTTATAAGTGTTGAAATCAGCCCCGGTTTTGCGCAGTACCAGGGAATGCCATCTTTCTGCTTTGATCAGATGGGAAACAGGGTTGAGTTTTAGAGAAACTGCTTAGAGGTCGCTCAAACGTTTCCAGCCTTGATGGAACAGGTTTCCGAGCATAGCTGACATTCTGGAAGCAATCGGTATGGACATGCTTTCCACGATTGGTTTCACTCCATCGGTTTCTGCCACAATATTCATCAGACGAGCTGAAATAAATTGGCGAAATTTCAAACATTCAATTTTCAACAGTACGTGGAATTTCTTTCATTTTGGGAATATTTTCCTGAATATAATTTTACCTTGAGTTTGACTGATTGTAATCGATAGAGCGAAAACAGGAAAACAAGAACCTGCTCGATAAATTTTCGTCTGAGCCACTCAATTTTATTGTTTGAGCATTTTTGAGTTCGTATTGACTTTTTTCGTTTTTATAGCTCCGAAATGTTCATTTAGTTGATTTTGTCGGTGTCGAATGGAATTTTTCACATTTTTGACAATACAGGAATATTTTTTGAATGGGGAAAATCACTGTTGATTATTTGTAAAACAATATTCCCTGCCCTCATATTTTTTATACATTGTCTTAAATTCATATCAATCATCCGTGAAATTTTCATTGGAATATATGTTCAATTTTCGTAGCATTCCCAGGAAGAATTTTCGAGGATGTTATCGATACAGACTTGATAACATTTGGATCATTTTCAAGAATTTATTACTGTGCAGAATATTTAATTTCTACGTTTGATTACCTGGACAAATAAATCTCTAAAATATTCCGAATATTTGAGATTAAATTTTTTTCAAGTATTTGCGCCTTGCGATTTTTTTCTCAACATTTTGGACATTCAGCTGTATATGATTTAATTACCGAGTTGATCATCACGGTCGTAAGGCTCGAACAACATTTTAAACTTCCCAAAACGAATTTGAGCAGAAGCCTTTTCAATGACCAAGCCGCCTTTTTTCTTCTCCCTCATGACAGCAAAACAAGTGCAGACGACGTCATCTGTAAAGCCCCTATGAAACTGTGTTGAATCAGCATAATTTAAATGAATAGCAGTGTAGATGACGCACCAAGTCGAGTCCGAGTTTTCCCTCTGGAGCGAGCGCCATCTATCTGCTGAGCGCCCTCTGGAGGTGAGAACCCGAGGTAATCACTGAGGTCTAGTTTCAGATCATAGGTGGTTTCCACAATGGAGGATGGGAGGTTCACTGTCAAGATGGCTGTTTTTGTTGGCACATCATAGCTGTAATCAATGTATATTCTTGTGATTACACATTTTGATATGCATTGTCAGTGTCACAGTGAAATATGTGATGGAGTGGGGTTTTTGCCCATATATTGGAAGGACTTGTTGAATAACTAACTTGATTTCTGCACAGTTTTGTTTACACTGATTGGGGAGTTCCATTGTGTCTATGAAAATGCAGTCCATGTGACAAGAATTATTTTTAAAACACTTATCATGACAAATGTTATTACAAGAAATACTTTTGTGCAATGTCCTTTGAGACAGTAAACCATAATGTAGTTTGTTGTCTGAATATTTGCCTGTTTTTATTTCAAAGATGCGTGCAAAAAAAAATTTATAGGATGGCATTTTTGAAAATCTGGAATTAGGTTAATAGTTTTTTATTTAACCCTTGGATGGCAGAGATAATTGCCTCAGGACTGTCCTGAGGCAAAGTTGGGATTTTTTCAGGGGGAGGGGCATTTCAGTTTGACCAAAGGTCACTGAAATGCCCCCAGGTTCCCAAGGGCTAAGTTTGGAAAAATGTGGGTGATGAAAATCCCATGGTCTCAAGAAATACCCGAGGTTAATCCTATGTTGGGAATGCCTGAAAAATGCCACACTGGGAAGAATTTTTTATTTTTGAGCGAAATTTTTCTGCTGGGTTATAAAAAAATTATCAGACTTCATCCTGACTTAGGCCTTGGTTCAGTAATTGTTTTTATTTTATTTGCAGACTTCTTAGAGGGAAATTTTTGAAAAATATCCTAACTTTGTTGCACAAGGTTACAACCATATTTTGAACTTTAGAACAAGTATAATCCTCAAATAAGTGGCACCATTCAACTGTGGTCTTTGTTGTCCTATAATCCTAAACAATCAAGTGGCACCTTTTTTTTGCAAGGAAGTGTGCATTGATATACAAAGTGATGTTGATCCTTTGGCAGCAGTGATGAGATTTGTTTTTGAAATTTTGTGGCACAAGGCATACAAAAAAAATAAAAAAGCAGGGATGATCAGGGGGGCCTAATCCAGAAAAATTCATATTTCTTATCTATTTTGGCAGACAAATTTTCCTAAACCTTGCTGGCTGCTGGGCAGCATTTTTTCACCTTCCCTTCATGGGATTAGCATTGAGGAATTTCAGACAAGATGGATTACCTTCCCTTGTTTTTTCTGGAGTTTTGCTACTCAGCCAAATCTTTGCTTTGATGACCTTTGGTCAAACCAAAATGCACAAATGTACAAAACATTTCTTTGCACTGATGCAGGATGGAATTTGACCTGCCACCATCCAAGGGTTATATCAAGAATTTGTAACATTGTGCAAAAATTAATGAGAAGAGCATCAAATTGATGTTTGATTGTGATTAACAGAGGCATTACTTACATGATTGAGGATTGATCCCTGTTGAATGCACTGGTCACATTGTAGATTACAACATTCTTGACAGAGCCCTTGAGTGGTATGTTTCTTGGCAACTCAAAGTTGTCCAGTTTGATGGGATTGAAGGATGGTATCCCTAGGAGAGTGATGCCTTCAGGAGAAGAAGCCTGGGGTGCAACAGCCAAAAGCAACTTCTCCAGGCAGCTGGAAAACATGTTGGGGTCTTGGCTCACTCTGATCCAGTCAGCCTTGCAAGCCAGTAAATCTGTTCCTGAAAATTCAGAAAGTTTTGCATTATTTGAATTAAAATTATGGATAGTTATGGAAGTTATTTTAGTAAAATACAGTTTTTTGACAGAAAATCCTCAGGGCACTCAGTTGGCTTATAATCATGATATAAACTGGCAACAAAGAAACAATTTAAAGTTGCACACATGAAAGAGATGTTGGTATTTGCCTGTTATCTCTGTACCTCATCACTAGACTGCACTAGCATCCAGACAAATGTTTAGGATGACTTCATAATCACAACAACCTACCAGAAACTGTGAATTTTATTTTTCCGCATTCTGATGCTGAAACTGATTTTGGGAGGCAGTTAGGTAAAGTTAGGTTAGGTCAGGTTATGTTAGTTACAAATATCTTCTACTAACCACCTCCCAAAATAAGTTTCAGCAGAAACCCAAAGAAAGCAGAAACTGATTTTGGGCGGCGGTTAGGTGAAGTTAGGTTAGGTCAGGTTAAATTGGTCAGAGGGAAGGTACAGCAATAACAGGAAAGTAGGTACAGAGGTAACAGGAAAGTAGGTACAGAGGTAACAGGAAAGTACCAAGATTTTTAATGTCCAGTATTGTCAAGAAATGTTCCAAGGTAATTTTTCATGATTTGAAATATTGGCTCTAAGTTGCTCTTATTAATTTTGAATAATTTATAGCATTTGAGAGTCTTCACAGCTTATTTCTTTAAAACCATACAGAATTTTGGTTATAAATTGAAGCTAATTTTCTTATTGCAATAATGTGAAAACTTTCTCATTCATCCCTTTGCTTTAATTCAGATTCACAATCAATCTCCATAGGTGCAACTGCAATACTTACCATATGGTCCCTGGACAACTTTGCCTCCTGAGCCCAGTTTTGCAACACAGACCAACACAAAAACTGTCAGCCTCATCATGTGACTGCTGACCTGTTGGAAAACTCTGCAGAAAATACAGTTAAACTTCAAAGAATCAAAAAAAGCCGGTTTACTAAATGAAAGAAAATGATGCATCATTGATAATATTTTCCAGGATTTTTTCATTTTTCAGAACACAAACCTTGTACTTTACAATTTGGAAGATGAGAAGCAAAAAGCACTGAATACTGATTTGCTTTCAATTGGGGAGACAAAATGGTTTTCACAAGTTCTTTTACCCTTAAATACAAAAAAATAAACATAATTTAATTTCAAGACTCTCAAAGAAGGTCGGGACCACCATGTTACACGGGTGTTGAAACCTCTAAAGAGACAACTCCCAACCTCACCGGAGTAGGTTCTGACTGCCAGCGACATCTGGGTTGGATACGATGGTGTTGAGGATGCCAACTGAGGGGAAGAGAATAATGTTTATCCTTTGCATGAGTGGGAAAATGCGCATTAATCTGTGCTGTGTTTCCTCACCCAGGGGGTCATTTTCCTTCTCAGGCTTGAAGTTGAGTTCAACCTTGCCAACTTTGGACTTTGTGTCAACTTTGTACAAGGACAAGCCACCATTTTTCTTTTGCCTCATGAACAAGCGCACTTCAACAGCAAGAGTCTCTGTTGGGAGTCAGAAGTATGCACAATTAACAATGAAGATCTGACTATAGTGTATTTTAGTTTGAGTTCATTTTAAAGATGGACTACTTACTTGCTATTCCAGAAAGGAATCCTTTGGTTTTGGTTCCAGTGGAACCAGGTCTGAACAGGGCTCCAGCATTCACTTCAAGGTCATAGTTCCCTTCTAGAGGAACATCTTTTCCCTTGACTGAAAGAGTGGCAATCTTGGATTTAGCATCATACCTAACAAAACAAACAAAGATGAATAAAGTAATCAGCTCATTATGTGTATCCTTGGAGTGACTGATTTCCAGGGCAGTTGACCACTTTACAGTACAGTATTAGCATTTAGATTTCCTTAAAAAGTTTTTATATTCATTTTGATGTATCACTTCTTGTGAGGTATTTCATTCATAAAAGAAAGTGTCTGAAATCATTTTTGACGATTTTCCTGGATCATCATATGACTTTCAGCTGTAATGTAAAAGGTTCTGGAGAGACCATTCTCATTAATTTGGAGAATAAGAGAGTCTCATCTTTATTTTAAGAATTAATATTTAAAATGCAACTTTTTTAAAGCTAACAGATACAAAAATCTAAATTTATAAATACAGTTCATTCAATTGAATTATACTACAGTATATTTAAGGCTACATTCAGATTTTTTCCAGCTTTTCAAAATTGCTTTCTGAAGGTATAAGAACAAATTTTGCAATTGAATTCAATATCTATGTGAAACTAAGAGAGGACTCCTAGATATTTTTAATTCACAGATTGTGGTAACTGAAATACAGAAAAACTGGGATATTCAATTTGTGCAGGGATAGAGTTTTTCTATTAAATTTTCCCCAAAAAAACAGTCCTGAAGCTCAATTATTCTGCTTATAAAAGTGTGTTGTATGGTACAGTACCTAAGTATAAAGACAGTATTTGAAAGGACATACTTCATTGAGGAGAAGGTGGGAGCCAAATGGTCAGCAACTTTGTATATTTTGACATCAGTCAAGGTTCCCTTCAGCAGATCAGAGTCTGCCACTGACACTGTGGCCACATTCATGGGATCCAGTGTTTTCAGACCAATTGGTGGCACTCCTTCAGGGTCTGAAAGTCTGGGCCCCACAGCATAGGCAAGCTTCAACATGCAATCTGCTACTGATTTGGAGTTGTTTTCTGCATCAAGGCTGATCTGGACCCAACTGGACTTGCACTTGGCTAAATCCTTGCCTATATAGTTTGTCAATGAAAAAGATTATCAATTACAAGAAACTTGAGTGTAGAAATAAATAGAGAAAGTAAGTTTGAGTGAACTCATTGAGAGGATAGTTTGATTTTTGTATCTTTATTCAAGTCAAGGATCCTTGTGAAGGAAATCCCATTATAAAATCAGTCAGGTGCAATATTACTGATGCGCAGAAAAAGTTTAGTGAATTTGCCTGCCTATAGCCATTCAACAGGTGCAGAAAGCTGAATGGAAAATCAACCATGACAATCCATAATCTTTTGTTACTAAATTTTTTGCACATTCTATCTGCAAAATAAAAATATGAATATTCATGTTCCAAAGAACAAGCCAAAACATGTCTACACCAAAAATTTGTATTTTATTTCATGACTCTGCATATAAAGATTCAAGTGAGGATTCCAAATGCTCATTTTTTATTTCAGGTAAACTACATGTTCCTGAAATTGGTGAATTTCAGCATTGATTCATTGTTGGTTTGAATTGTTCAATTTAAAACCAAACACTGTTTCCAAATCAAGAACCAGGTTTGCCAAGGTTCACTTGAAAAATTCAAAATTTGCTGAACTAAAAATAGACCAACTGAAAATACTCATTAGACAAATCTCCAAATTTTGAAAATATTTTTCAATAGAAGAAAAATGAGGTTGATGAAGCAGAGATGATCTTACCATAAGTGCCACTAAGTACAGGCTTCCATTTGGTTTGACAAGTCACCAATTGTACCAAAAGTCCAGCAACAAGGGCCAAAATCACTCCAGAGAAGAATTTCATGATCACCACCTTTTTCAAGCTTTTCAGTACAGGTTTTTCCTGTGAAATAAAGATGAGCTAAAAATTGTTTAAAATGATTTATTAAAAATGTATTTCATTCCGATGTCCAAGAAAAAAAGCAGCCATGCATCCTTCACGATTAATTCAATTTTTTTTCAATGCAGCAGTTATTACAAAATATTTGGTGGAAAGATGTTTCAACTTCAACAGTGAAGAAAGAATCAATTTTCATTCATTTCCAGCATCACAAAATAATCATTTCTCCTGATTATAAAACTTTTGAAGTGTGTAAATATATATTTTGATGATTCTGACTGAATGCACATTTTCGAGATTTTTATGATAAAAAATATCAAACTAAATTTTTCATTTCCAAATTTTTAATTTTTTCTGTGCTCTCGATTTTAATTTTTTTTGTTCTGTGATCCCGAATTTTCTTCCTCTGCTGGGCAAATGTTCCAGAAGAATGTTGAGCTTGGGGAGGAAAGTCAGGTTTAAATACTCGGTTGCCAGACTAATTTCCATAGACAACAATGCGGGCTTTTCAAAAGTACTCGACACGTATCATGCGGGTCATCGAACGAACTGCGCAAAAAAAAAACGCGGAAGTGTTTTCGAAACGGTACATGTCAAAGAAATTTCTTTCTCAAGAAGAAGGAAATCTTCATCTCGGAGATGCTTGATTTATTTTTTTCCTTTTTTTTCAAAAGAAAAAAGATTTTGCTGCATGTTTTTGTTCATTTATTGCGAGCAACTTTCCGTGGGATCCAACTGTGACGCAAAATGATTTATTCGACATGGAATTTAGAAAACCCGCATGATGATGATTATGCATCGAGTCGGTAATTTTCTGTCGAGATTTACGACGAGTTGATTCTGAGAATCAAGGCGAGAGAATTTGCGTAGATTTTTATCTTTATTTTACCTGGTCAATGATGGTCAAGGTCGCAATATTTCTTCCCTCTTATATTCGAGGTGAATTTTAAGCACAGGATGATTCAGTGTTTAAAATGCAACCTATATAAATATGCATCATGTTGCAATGTTTATTGATTAATCACTTCTGGAGGCATAATTCTGTGTAATTACGCGTCAAATCCGAGTAATTTTGAATATAGATGCAGACAGTTGACTCAGAAGGAGACGAATTATTTAATGACCCGCTCTGCTTAAATATTGACGCAATATATTCGTCATTATTATTGGGCTCGGATTCAAGACATTTGTCAATTTATATATATATATATAGGATAGTGAAGCCTGTTAATCAGTAGTTGAAGACAACGTTTTCAACTTTTCCTCGTTGGCAGAGAAAAATCTTGTGATTTATTTCAGGTTATATGTACTGTATATCTTTGTGTATAGGAAGTTATACAGTAGTTTATAATGACCTCGAACACGAATTTTGGAGAAATTATTTTCATTTTATTTTCTGAGAAATTAAAATATAGAGCAAATGCAGTGATGACATGCTAAGAAAATTTTCTGTGATTTTGTATAATATTTCTTTAAAGCATTTTATAATTTTTTTCATTGAATTCCATCAATTTCTGTCACAGTGGGAAAAAGAGAATCTTATTAAAATATTTTGAGTGAATATTAATTAGCATAGGAGTCATAGGTTATATAAACTGAATATTTCATCAACTTATTTTAATTAAAGTTCATTTTGCTAGAATTCTGATAACAATTTATGAAAGCACGTCAGTCACACTTACTTATTCAATAATTTTAATTCAGTGCTTTTGCATGCAGGGGATTTTATTTTTCTCTAATTCATGTTGACTAATGTATGTTAACTTCTACTTTATGTCTACTTCAAGGTTAACACTCCTACTTAACCTTGGAGTTAAGAGGGCCTTAGTCTTTTGTTTCTTTGAAACTAACTGTAATGTTAAGGAGCATCTTGGATCTAATATGAGGCTAGTGTCTAATACCATTAAAAATCCTGTGGCCAAAAATTACTACAATGTATGTTTTTTCTGAGGCACCTGCAGGATCCCTTACTGTATACCGTTCTGTCTGTTTTCTGTCTTCAAGTTTTATTTATGATTTGGAGTATAGTTCATAAAGCGGAGGAGGGTTTTCATACAGAAATCTGATGTTGGCAAATTTAATAGTTAGCACAGGATAGACTTAAAGGGTAAGCACTATAGAAACTTAAGAGCAGCAGTTGTTTTTTTTAATTAAAATGTGATGATTTATTCATTGTGAGAAAAAGAGATGTCGAACAGACAAACTCACAAAGCTGAAAAATGTGATATAGAATGGGTGTGAAAATAGAAAAAGGAGTGATTGAATTGAAGATATGAATCGAAGTTCTTTTTGCGAGAGTGAAGTGTTAAATTTATGAATAAGAGCTCAATGAATCAGCTGGGACAAAGTCCTAGTTTGAACGAGTTGTATTTTTCTTGACGACAAACACTTGGTCAGAATTTTGGAATTCGGAGTTTTTGCAAGATGAAAAAGCTTCTCTGCTCGGAGATCTGCTCAGGTTCACAATTCGAATGCGAGTGATGAAAATCATGCTGAATTTGGAGAACAGGAAAAGAGTTGCTGAAGGACGCAGATTAAGAAATCTATTCAGAAGATGTCCTTGCTGGGCCTGGGAATCAAACTCGGGTTCGGTTCCCAGGCTCCAGCAGAAGCTGTTAGAAATTTTTCGGAAAAGACAATTGTTTAAAATTAATCTGGCGCCAAATCGTCGGCATGCCGAAGTTTTTTCCAACATTCATTTCAACAAGTTTTTAAACAATGTTTTTCCTGTATTTCATGGCATAAACATTGGAGCAAAAAATGTTTACTAGTTCTGTATGCAGTTCTGGTGTAACTGAAAAAGTTATCAAAATTTTGGGAAAGGAAAAATTTATAAAAAAAACTTCAGCCTGGATAATAAGATATGTACATATAAAAAAGATCAAGCAATGAAAAATTGATCAAGGAAAAGTTTACAGTATTATTCAAGCAAGGAAAATTCAACAACAAAAGTGCAAGCAAGGAAAAAAATGAAGCTTATCTCATTTGTTCTTTCAATAATAAGTATAAATTACTATAATCCTTATCAAAATTGATCAAAGTCAAGATAATTTAATTCCAACTCTTTACTTGTACATTTTTTGAACATACCCGCGCGCAGATAGGTTTTCTTCGAGTCCTTTTTATTTCCGATATTATAAAGAGACACAACTGTTTTTCTGAAAAAAAAAACCTGGAAACTTTTGTCGATTTGAATCCAAAAGGAAGAATTTTCGCGGTTCTCTCTGGCCTTGGAATATTCTCGAGAAATTTCAAGGGGCTTGTGTCACGAGTTTCAGACCTCAAATAATTTCGTGACCATGAATGAAGAGTTCACTCATCATGGCTTCTTACTTTGAAAGCACGAAAGAAAATCCCGACAAAAAAGAAATGTCTGGATATATGCATATCGAAAGCAACACACTAACCAAAATACTGAAAGCAAAAAATCTCAACCCACATGAACACAGCGCAGCAAAGAAAGATAATTTTCCCAGAAAACTACGCTTTTCTTTCAGAGCGGCGAAAAGACGAATAGAATTTTCTGTTTGTTTGGATAATTGCGGGAAACGGGTTCAAAGAGGAGATTTCTCTCTTTTGCCTAATTATTTTTTCTTTGTAATTATATACCCCCTTTGTGTG
>CAJPEX010001775.1:33954-49909 GCA_905338405.1 Notodromas monacha
TTTTTTTACAAAGTTCTTAAATATTATTAAAAATGAAAAATTTATGAATTTAGCCTACGTAAGCTGACGACTTGGAGAATTTCCGAATGCTGTACGTATACAGCAGTATACGTTAATATAACCACTTAAAATCGAATATTGTATCCCCTTTCGCTACGACGCAGTTTGTCCCCCTTCAGTGAGTTATTCACATCCTTGGCTCAAATACAGGGTGTCACAAAGAACTCCCCATCATTCAATGTAGATTTAGAAACTGAAGAGAATATCGGTTTTTGAAAGGTGTGAAATAAAATGAGGTACAGTACTTTCATATTTATCTGTATAAATATTTTAAAACGTGTTGAAAGGTGACATTAGAAACCAAAATGATTAAAAAATTAATAATTGAGGAACAGCCAGTTATTCCTAGAAGAGATTTTTATGGTTGGCAACAATAAAAAATGGAGCTGAGCTTTTCTCAAAATTTTGCTCAAGCATGCAGAAAATTAGTTTCTATATTGTTTTAAAATTTAAATTGTTTATTCATGTACTGTATGATTGAGATACTCATGAGATTTCAAATTTACCCTAAAAGTATCGCTGATTCCACAATGTCGTATGTTAACGTTCAGTTTATTACTCCCAAACTATGAAGTCAAGACGGTCATATAAACCGAAGTGAGTTCTACTTTCATAATAAATTTATTAGTTAATGGACTGCATTTTTGCACAAAAAGAGACCCTTTCCTCGATTATTGATCCCACAGTGGTGCCAGAATATTTTTGCAGGCTTCTGCATTTTGGTTTGACACCAAAATCCTGCTTTGGTGGAGTAGCCATAAAGTTGGAAAAAATCTGGGAAAAGGAAACCCATTGTTCTTAAAATCACTGAATGCTAGTCCTATGACAGGGATGCAGAAAAATGCCCCCAAACAGTAATTTCCCTCCGTTATTTTGGTGAAGATTTTCTTGCAGGAATGCTAAAAAAAACTTTGAGATTTTCCCCAGCTTTGGCTCCTCTAATCATTCTTGTATCCTTATTTTTAAAGTCCATTTGGCACAAAATGTTTGGGATAAATCCTGGTACTGCCGCCCACGAGTTAAACACTCAAAGTTCAATTTATGTGATTTATTGTGAAGAGAAATTGTTTTAATAAGGTCAAACTTGCATATTTTAGTAATTTTAAATGTTTCCCTAATTTGAGCTGACAACCATTTTACAATAAAAAGAAGAAAGTAATTACTGCATTTTCAGTGCTATATATACAGTATATTGGTGCTAAGGAAAAATATTTTGAACTGTATTCAGAGTTTTACTTTGAAAGGGAAAAATTAATTGATTATTGAACAATGTCAAATTTCAATATTGAATATTCTTTTAAAATGAACAGATACAGTGCTTCCTTCTTTTCTTGTGACATTTCCCAAAATGGTTTAAAATTGGAAAACCTTGAAAGGGTAATCTGATTTTGCTGGCAAAACTTATCTTTCAACAAATTCCTCATTCATTTATCAATTCAATTTTTTTATAGTATGCCTAAATACTAATTTATTTCTTTAATAAATGCACTGATAAAAAAGAGAGAGACTTTTCAAATGACATTTCAAGCTAAGATTTATGAATACAAAATATATTCTAAGCCTTCAAATCATAGCAATACCATGAAACCAATCAACCACCTTTTGCACTAACTAAACCACAAAAGGCAAGCAATCAATTATGCATACAGTATAACCGCAAGTACCACACCTGTGTGTGAAGACCCTCCCAGAATTTGTCCAGGTTGTAGTACTGTACTAATATACTCGAACTGACATGCTTATTAACTAAAAATTAGTCATTGACTTGATTATGCAGCTTCTGGAATTCTTGTACAGGATTACTGAAAAAACAAGTCTAGCAACTTTCAGATTCAATAAAAATTTTAAATTACAGAAAAAATTATGGGAAAAATGCTTTTGACAAATAATATAATGGTGAAATTTCATTTTCTTACAAAAGCTTGTTTGGATAAAAGCTGAAAGCTGTGAACCTGTTGTCATATGGGGTCCATTAGATCCCATGGCAAAGGTATTGAATGTTACAACCATCAGAGTAAACGTTTTGAAGGATTCAACTCTTGTTCAGAGGAGTTGATTTTCAGTTACTTTTTTTGTCATTTGGCTGCTATATAGAGAAATGGCTGAATGGTTGTAAGATTGGTTGGTTAGCTCTCAGGAGAATTGATTGATGTTATATTAGGTTGAAGGACTGTTCAACGCTAGCTTCCCACTTTTCTCCTCAAAAAGGAAAGAATCTTTTTATACTTGGCTGCTCAGACTGGGTCCTGACTCCTGAATCAGCTCATGATTGGCCCCTTCAGGCAAAATTGAGGAAGTGATGACCACTTCTTGGCCTTGTATTAGTCATGCCAAAATGGGAGTTGGTAGTACCCCCTGGCTAAATGAGATGCACAAGGGATTCAGAGAATTGCAGAGCCACAAAATTGGCATTTAAAGAATGTGGCATAATGCAGAAGTCCATCCAGTTGGAACATCACCAGCCAAGGGGTGTTTCCCTGCCATCTGGCATCATGCCTCAGAGCCTGTAAATATGTAATGTTGATATATGTATTGTTTTGATGACAAAAAGTCCTGTTGGCGTAGTGGATTGTTGCAATCAATGTTGATGGTAGCGTCTTATCTCATGAACTGTTGGCTGCAATTTTAAGCACATCTTGAGCCCTTAGGCTCTATTAGGAGATATCACCTGATGGCAATTGGCTAGGCTCAGCATCAAGGCATTTTTGCAGTTATGGCATCACATATTACCAGTTGAGTATTCAACAGTATGTCACTGATGGGGCTGTGCCCAAAATTGGAAATGCAAATTTCCTTCCTGTCAATGGCTACTGAGTAATGCATCAGGGAACACAATTAACAATTTTCCACAATCAAATTTATGAGTATGAGACAATGCACTTGTTAGGAATGAATTTGAAGAAGGTTCAAAATCTTTTGAGTTGGAAACTAGATTTGGAATAAATTCAAATGACAATCAGCCGGGCTGTGGCCGGGGTGCTTTACACCCTAGTGTAAGGTTGGTATATTTAGCAAGGTTTGAGATTTAGGCAAACAGAAGATCACAGATTGACAAACAGCAGTCTTTTGCGTGATGCAAGCCCAGAACAACTGATGATAAAGCAAAGAGTCTATCTAGCATTTAAACCCTTCTCATTTTGCAAAATTTGTCCCTGAGCAGAATTATCCTTTCAACAAGATTTCCCCAAGAATTTGGATTCTTGTGGGAACTTGAGGTCAAACTCAGTCTCATGGGATTCCAAACATGTTCAAGTCTTTAACGTTTCAATGGCACCAGTATAATCTGTCTAAACACTTTGACATTCCTATTTCAATTTCCAACAGCACTGGCCACCATTTTTGTCTGGGATACCATATGACATCAATAAGATTTGTATTTAAAACATTCAAAAGGGGTTAAACAAATACCTTGAAATGTTCCAAATTTTTCTTGCTGCACTGAATTCCCCCCAAAATTCCATTTCAAATCAAAGCTTTCCCATTGATAAAAAAATATATATATTGGTTGGAAAATAAAATTGCAAATTTGCAAATGTGTTCATAAACAGTATAATTTTTATTTAAAAAAAGAATTATGAAATTCCGAAAATTATAGATGGCACGAGAATTGTGTTTCTATTCGGATTCAAATTTGTCGAAAAAAAAAACCGCGACAAGACGAACATTTTTCAATTTGCTGAAGTGCGCTCCATCAGAGTGATTATAAATTCAAGAATTCGTAAAAAATTGAATAATTTCTGAACAGAAACCCTGTACATCGTACGACGTACGTTGATGATCGAATATTCATGAACACTTTTGCGGTTTACGCCGAAAAATGGACACGTTCAGAGTCATCATCATTTTTCTTCGCGGTTTCTCCCGCCTTAGCTCACACAAAGGGGGTATATAATTACAAAGAAAAAATAATTAGGCAAAAGAGAGAAATCTCCTCTTTGAACCCGTTTCCCGCAATTATCCAAACAAACAGAAAATTCTATTCGTCTTTTCGCCGCTCTGAAAGAAAAGCGTAGTTTTCTGGGAAAATTATCTTTCTTTGCTGCGCTGTGTTCATGTGGGTTGAGATTTTTTGCTTTCAGTATTTTGGTTAGTGTGTTGCTTTCGATATGCATATATCCAGCAGACATTTCTTTTTTGTCGGGATTTTCTTTCGTGCTTTCAAAGTAAGAAGCCATGATGAGTGAACTCTTCATTCATGGTCACGAAATTATTTGAGGTCTGAAACTCGTGACACAAGCCCCTTGAAATTTCTCGAGAATATTCCAAGGCCAGAGAGAACCGCGAAAATTCTTCCTTTTGGATTCAAATCGACAAAAGTTTCCAGATTTTTTTCTTCAGAAAAACAGTTGTGTCTCTTTATAATATCGGAAATAAAAAGGACTCGAAGAAAACCTATCTGCGCGCGGGTATGTTCAAAAAATGTACAAGTAAAGAGTTGGAATTAAATTATCTTGACTTTGATCAATTTTGATAAGGATTATAGTAATTTATACTTATTATTGAAAGAACAAATGAGATAAGCTTCATTTTTTTCCTTGCTTGCACTTTTGTTGTTGAATTTTCCTTGCTTGAATAATACTGTAAACTTTTCCTTGATCAATTTTTCATTGCTTGATCTTTTTTATATGTACATATCTTATTATCCAGGCTGAAGTTTTTTTTATAAATTTTTCCTTTCCCAAAATTTTGATAACTTTTTCAGTTACACCAGAACTGCATACAGAACTAGTAAACATTTTTTGCTCCAATGTTTATGCCATGAAATACAGGAAAAACATTGTTTAAAAACTTGTTGAAATGAATGTTGGAAAAAACTTCGGCATGCCGACGATTTGGCGCCAGATTAATTTTAAACAATTGTCTTTTCCGAAAAATTTCTAACAGCTTCTGCTGGAGCCTGGGAACCGAACCCGAGTTTGATTCCCAGGCCCAGCAAGGACATCTTCTGAATAGATTTCTTAATCTGCGTCCTTCAGCAACTCTTTTCCTGTTCTCCAAATTCAGCATGATTTTCATCACTCGCATTCGAATCGTGAACCTGAGCAGATCTCCAAGCAGAGAAGCTTTTTCGTCTCGCAAAACTCCGAATTCCAAAATTCTGACCAAGTGTTTGTCATCAAAAGAAATACAACTCGTTCAAACTAGGACTTTGTCCCAGCTGATTTCCTGAGCTCATATTCATAAATTTAACACTTCACTCTCGCAAAAAGAACTTCAATTCTTATCTTCAATTCAATCACTTCTTTTGCTAATTTTTCATCCATTCTATATCACATTTTCAGCTTTGTGAGTTTGTCTGTTTGACATATCTTTTTCTCACATGTGCACCACCCAATCAAAGTTCAGTATTTTTTCCCATTTCTGTACCAGTGACATTAGCATGTCAAAAACATGTCTTGCTCTCCTTCTGAGCTTTTGACCTGACATCTACACATTATATCACTTCCATCCTACTCAAACTGAGACAATCGCAGCTCAGTATAGCCTTCCACCAATTTCTATAATGCACAAAAATGGTCAAAATAAACACCACATTTTTGGCAAGCCTGACAAACTCTTAGCACTCTGTGAAATGATTGGGGAACTCTGGATAACACTGACAAGTTTTCACTAATCATCATGCAGTGATTTGGGAAACTTTTTATGAATACAAAAAATAGAATACAGTAATCTATTAGAACATCATGGTCTTTGTCATGATATTTCTTTTGTTTAAAATCATGTCTATTCTTTTAATATCGTAGGTCCAACTGGGGCAACCCTTTATAGTACCATGTAAAAAAGAGATGATCTCCAACAGAAAACTGTGATGATGATGAAGATAAAAGGCACTTGGAGAAGAACTCGACAATATAACCGACTCGACTCGCGTTCTTGTGTGCTGGTACTGAAATCAAATCTCAGTACTGATATTCGAGACTCAAACACTGACTACAGTGAAAACGAGGGCAGAAACGTCAGCAAACGCTACTTTAAGTGACACAGCGACACGTCAATGTTTTCCCAATTTGAAAGCCTGGATACTAGCAAAAAAAAGGAGAGAAAAGAACTGAAATGTTACACCTGTCTTCAATCCACCGTTTTCCCGGTGATGGGGAAGAAAGGTTGAATGTTTTGTTTTGTTTTTTATCCAAAAGTAACCCAAACAAACTCATCCCATCATCTTTTAACCCTTGGACAGCGGCAGCCTCCTTTCCATCCCAGGGCGAAGTACCACTTTTTCCTGATGGGGGTACATTATATTTTTGCACAAGGTTATGCAACCAGTGCCAGGTGGGGGAGGGCAAAGTCAGATTTTTTCAGGGGATAATGAAATGCTGGGAAAGTCCTGAGTCTGACTTTTTCTGTATTGACCTCCAACCTGGGCTCCTGGCATTCCAGCTTAAATTTAATCTGTAAATGGGAAACAACGCAAGGCCAGGGAAAAAAAGGGAGCTTTGAAGCTTTCATTTTTTTCGTTTTCAAGTGAAATTTTTCTGTGGAAAATATAAAAAATTCCAGGATTTTTCCTGACTTTGCCCTGCACACACTGTTGGGGGTTTTTTTAATTCCACTCTGGAGTGCCACAAAAATCTGCAAAAAATGTCTGACTTAGCTGCAGAAGGGTTAAAAAATAAATAACATGTGGACAAGTTTGCTAGGATAGTTTTGAATGCAAATTGGACAAGGTTTGGATGAGAGACAGACAGGTATTTGGCCACTTTTGGAGGAGGAAATGAAAATTTTTGGAAAAGATTTGCATCACTTTTTTTTAGTAGAAAAGGTTGAAATCTGGTAGAATTTTGCAAAAGAAAAAGACAAGTTTTAACATAACTTTTGGTGGAGAAAAGAAAAATATTTTGAATACTGTTGGAGGTACTTAAAGCAATTTGAATGTTAATTTCCAATTTTAAAATAAAAACATCACAACAAAAATAATGTCATTGCAGCGAGAACTTGCCAGATAAATACAGCCAGAGTTCTGCACCCATGTCACAAGTTTTGAAAATTTTGTCAGGCCCCAGCTGAGAAATTTAAATTTTCTGCTGTTTTGCCCATTTTCTTACTATTATGTTATTTTTCCTTGCATGGCAAAATACCCAAGATAGTACCAAGTGAGGCCCACATCAGGGAATGGGCTAAGGTGGCACCTAAAATCCTTGTTTCTGCAAGACAATTTTCTCATTCACATCAAAAGAAGAAGGTATGATTTTCACATCTGTGATATTGGACATTCAATTTTTTGTTTCTACAGTTTCAGACACTGTACTGTACTTGTGCTCCCTTCAACTTCAAAGCAGTGTTTTCAATTGATGACTGCATGCATCATAAATTTAATGCATATCAAATTTTGTGCATCAGTCTAGAAAAACTTCAAAGGAAACATACAAAATAAATAATCCTATCTAAAGTAAAAACATCCACACTTTCTTTCTGTATTCTGCGCATCAACAATTTTTAATGGTAAATCTTCCAAAATAATTTCACAAGAAATTTAACTTAATTTTACTCAGATTTGAAGCATCACTGGGATGCTATTTTTGTCTGTCTTTCAATTAGATGCTACTTGAATTTATTTTTGATGCCCTATATTCATTCCCACAAGAAAAAATTCTCCAGCCAATTTTTCTTTTCCTTGGAAATTACATTTGCAATGAAAAGCTGAATTGAAATGGGTTTTGAAAATTACATCACATTTTGACAATACAGTTGTGCCTCACCTGATGACCACATTGTTTTCCAGTGCTGTGGTGAAATAATCATGAAGCAGGTCATGTTTTCCATCGATGATTGATATAAAACCCAATAAGTATAGTTCCTGAGAAAAAAAATCTGGCAGAAAAATGAAAAAGTGTTCTAAATTATCAGATAACAATGCACAGATCCCTGAAAACACTGCTATGGCTCATTAAAATGCTTTCCCTTTTTAAATTGCCTTCCTCTCTATAAAAAATCCACAAAATTATTAGCAATTGTACTTCATGCAAATGTGACATCTATGAGCAAAGCAGGAGTTGATCCTCCTGTAAAAGTTTGCATAGGTGTCACTTTTGCATGAGGTACATGAAGCAATTTCAGCCTAGAATCCCAGCCTAGAATGTCACTAATCATGACTTCCCTCCATTAGTTTCACTTTCCCTCAACAAAAATGCTTGAGAAACAACCATTTTTGGTTGAGTAAACAACAGCATAAATTTTTTTTTCATTTATCAGTTCAGGAGAAGGCCAGCAAGCATTTCCTACGCTGGTCAGTGGTTGTCAGGCGAGGCATTTTTTTAAAGGGTTTTCAGTGGTTGTTTGGCAGATTGGTCATTACACAATACAATGGTTAGACAAGGAACCCACATTATTTACTTGACCAGCAGCTTCAAGATTTTTTTGCTCATTTTTCTGTAGTTTTGCAAAGACATAGTTGATTCTGTGAAACAACTACAATTTCTTTTTGCACCAAGTATCTGGGGATATTACTTATTGGATGCCCCAAGTGGGACAACTTTGTTTTGTGCCGCTGGTGGCTTTTCGTTTCTTTTCTTTGAGCTGATTCATATCTGAGATTATACCTAATGTTGTTTTTATGTGCATTGAGCTTTGACAAGAAATGATGATTTGCCAAATTGAAGATATTTAAAAAACTAAAGCTCTGGGCACCATTTTTTGAGACAAAAATTTAGAGAACTTTGTGATCTAAATCTAAGACTATTGCAGAAATGTGTGTCTTCATTTTTGACCAAGATATTTGCTGTGTTCCGAAGTTTGCATTGCAAATTGTGTGATCCACAACATTGTCTCTCAGAAATGTTCCTAATGTTAAGGACTTGTTTTGAGTGTGAAAACCCTGTGAAAGTCTCATGCTTCCTTTGTGGTGTTTGTAAGGTTTGAGAATTGTTAGGAATTGTGTAGGTCTCATTTCAATTCTTCACTGCTGGTGAACCTTTTCCTCTCTTCTTTTTTTTTCTGTGTGCATCAAACTGCATAATTGCTTGGGCACTTCAGTTCCCTCAATCTCTGAGTCTTAAAAACACCATTCCATGAAATTATTGGTGAATCAAACAGTAGCTCACATGTCAGTTTACTCCTTTTTTTTCTGTTGAGGAACAAGTCGGGCACCTGTAAATATTAATTATAATAACCTGGCTGCATCTCAAAAACTGGTCCTTTGCATCAGCCAAGCCACCAGCACCAGAAAACGATTCCCCAAGGAATTGTAGGACAATGCACAGCATGGTCTTTGATTCCAACGATATCAGCCAATCAGAGGCCAATATTTTGCCCACAAGGAAAACCACTTTTCCCTCTTTCTTCTGTCTCCAAAAACATGTAACAATGAATTCCATTCCACTGCCAATTCTTGAAGTGTGAAGAGCTCATCTTAAGACATCTGAATTTATTATTGTGTTGTTTGAAATGTGTGTGCAAGGTCCAAAAGTATTTAAGTTGCATTATTCTTTGGGACATTATTAAACCCTCAATACTCTTGGGGCCTCTTTAAAGATGCTCCCAGCCAGTCCCAGGCTGAATGTTGTGTTTTATTCATCATTCTCATATTTTCTTTGTGGAGACTTTTCAGTCTCTAACAAAAATGGTAGCAGAGCTGTAAGTTAAAGGTCCATGGCATATTTCTTTCATCAAATCAACTCAGGAATCAATTTAAGTTTTTCAAACAAATTAACATATTTTTTCCTCAAAAAATTGTGAAATCCTAATCAAAAATTCATCAAAGCATTTGTTTTTCTGCCATGAAATATATTTTGAAACATGTGAAAATTCCATAAAAGAGTGAAAATTCAATAAATTGATAGAAAATTAATTTTCTGCTCTCTTGAATCTTCCAAATTCCCAAATTTTATTTTTTTTACTGTGTGTTCAATGTGATTTCATGTGTGCATTCCTTCCTTGAATTGAATTTCAATAGTGAATTCCATGTGTTCATGTGCATTCCCACTTTTGGAATTTTTGTTGAATGAATGCAGCCCAATATATGTCAGTATTTGATCTAAAGAACTCTATGTTCAACAGCTGTGAATCAAAAAATCCAATGATACTAAAATTTTCTGCAAGTGAAAAATAACATCATAATCCTAAAGAGCAAAAATGAATTCAGCAGAAATTCAAAAAGCATTAAGACAATCATGCTACTTCTATTCACCATCAGTTACAATTTTCAAAAAATTAAAATTTAAATAATGAAAGAAAATTCGCTTCATGCTCTGTATTGAAGAAAATTTAAACCTATAGCTGTGAAGATGTTGTTGTCTAAATTAGTTAAAAATGATGGTTTACAATCTCTCAGCTTAAACGTCTCTAAACCTTCGATTGTATGACTTACCGTCGCAAGTCTTTAACTTAACCAACTCAGACAATTTATTGTGAGGAGATTTTCTTATTCATTGTTAGGCGATCGATCGAATTGTTGAGCACCACCGTTGCAAGAGCTACCGGAGTTGCGGTTGCAACCATTCTGGTTTGTTGTCTAAATTAGTTAAAAATGATGGTTTACAATCTCTCAGCTTAAACGTCTCTAAACCTTCGATTGTAGAACTTACCGTCGCAAGTCTTTAACTTAACCAACTCAGACAATTTATTGTGAGAAGATTTTCTTATTCCTGTTGCCGGGTTTGGTAATTCAATAAACTCCTCAAGTACAAAATGTATTACAGCTTTATTTGGTATTCAACAGCAAGTACGTTTAGAACAAGCGTCCAGACAGCAATGAGCGCGCGACAAAGTAAAAGCAAGCAAATATATAGATTCGGACGGCCAGTATTTTGCAAGCATGGTCAGACCCGGATCTGACCTCATTTGAGAGAGGGTTGTGTAACCCTCAGCGCGTGACTCGGCGAGGCGGCATGCAGCAAAGGCGTGATGCGGCGAGAGACGACGCGGTTGCTTGGAGCGTCGTTTGCTAGGTTAAAGAGAACATCCAATCTACCATGACAAATTCTCCGCGGACAATAAAAAAAAATAACCGCACGCTAGGCATGCGCGATATTCACAAGCCAGATTCTTTCAGCACCCTCATTTGAGGTGTGCAGGAATTCATACAGATCTACTTGACTGTAAACAGTCGAAGAATTATCCATATGCCAGACCCGCTATCGATTGAGTAACGGTTCAGTCTCGTTTCTTCCAACCATTCGGGTGGTTTCTTGGCTTTTTCTTGTGAGATTTCTGAGGACAAGTTTTGTACTCAGAGAATTGTCACAATTTTAGTTTTCGTCTGTTTTCTTCCTAGAGATTTCTTTCTCCACAGCCGTATCATTGTTTCGCGTTTCAATAAAACAAAACAGAAATCGCGGAAAATCATACCAAGTCAACACAAAAATGTTCAAAATCGCGACTTTGGTTTTGTTTGCTGTTGTCCTTTTTGCGTGGAACGATGACTGCGTTAACGTTGGTGATAAATACTACTGTGAAGACATCTGCGAGGCTCGATACGCTTTGTATTACAATGACGAAGTGATTTTTGTTGGACGGGTTCTGAATTTGCAATGTGTCTTGATGCGGCACCTGAAGGTTGGTTTTCCTTTTCAAAATCTGAAAAATAGAAATGATTAGTATCTGATATTTTACAGAAAGTCACTCTAACAACTCAAGTTTGGTGTTGAGGCACAGTGACAGAGAGAGTTCAGAAAATCGTTACACCGTGGTGGTACTGTCAAGGTATGGACAAAATGAAGACTACTAGTAGCAGCAAAACTTCTGTGACAGTTTCCACGAGTGAGTTTTTCTGAGTTTCTGTAGCTAATTAATTCTTCTAAAATTCGTACTAAATTTTCAGAAACTATTTCATAGACTCCCATGCCAGAATATACAACCGTAGATTTGTCAGTGGTTTTGCAGATGAGCACTGAGGTGTCCACTTCCATTTCCACTATGCAAACAACCATTTCGACACCAAGTTCCACGGTTTTTGTTCCTGGTCCTGTGCCGGTAATTCCGTTGGTGGTCGAGATGAATGAGCCAATTGAAAAGGTGATGGTTGCGTATGAATCCAAACAGTCGGGTCATACTTGGCTATTTTACCTTTTGATTGGTTTGGTCATCTTTTGTGTTTGCTTGCTGGTCATCCTGTCAGCTCTAGTCTATTTGAAGTGGAAACCGGTAAGTTTGTAAAGTTTTAACTTTCTTTTCTTCAAAGTATAAACTTTTCAAGCTTTCAGGTTAGAGAAATAGTAAATTCGGTTGAGGACACCATTAGGATTTACAATCCCTTTTTCGCTGACGGCGCTGAAGAGGAAGAAGTTGGGGAAACTAGAAACATCACTTATGGTGAGGCTTTAGAACTTGCAGAGCAGGGTCATTCTTACGCTACCATTCGTCCAATTAGAATTAAACTTTTGAGTGAGTTTCAGGGAAAAACACGATTTTTGTACAATACTAATGAAATTTCTAAATTACAGAATTTCAAGAGATGCAAGAGATTCCTGTGCATCAGCCAAGGGGAGAAACAATAGAAGAATCAACTTGTTAGCACATTCAATGTGTTAGCGCGGAGGATCCACCGGAACTCAAACCGCATTTCAATGGACCATTCTTCTAGGGCAAATTTGTTCACGAGCTTTATTTTAAGGGCATTTGTTGTTAAGTTTTAATGCCAATAAAATGCATTTCTTTGTTGAGAAATCTGCATTTTATTTTATGGTCATCATTCCTGTTCTCGCGTTTAATTGTAACCTGGGGTATTGGGGAATCACAGGGGCACTTCTTGTTGGTAGCAATTCAACTGTAGTGTTTTCTAAGGCATCCATGTTTCTTTGCCTTCTTCTTCTGATGACATACCTTAGCTTCGCATAACAAAGATATACCATACATGATAACATTATTACAAGTAATACGATAGACACAATCAAATAAATGTATCCGTAATCTCGAAAATGTAATTGGAGATCACTGATATCTTCATTAATTTTACGAGTAACGTCTTGGGGAGTTAGTTCTTCAACTGCATTTATTTCTACACGGTCCAACTTAGGAACAAGAGTTTTAAAAGGACCATTTACCATAGTATATCTACAATTAGGTTTAAATNACATGGTCCTAGTCTTTCTCTTAACGGGCTTGTACACCCTATGAAATTGCTAGTAGTTAACGGATTGGACTGGATAATTGCCATCATCTCGGCTGCAGAAGATCCAATTAATGATGCCCTATGTTCGGTTGTTAGTATTGTTGCTATTGCAGCATGGACAGAATCATATTTGTATAAGTAGGTAGGAAACTGAAATCTGAAAATAGAATCGAGATCCTGAAGTAGAAAAGATTCTATATCCACTATGTGGGTTAATTCAGATCCTAGAGTAGTGAGCTTCATCCAGAAACCAACTGTATCGTTTGCGGATTCTTTTAAGTCATCGATTAGGCTTTTTATACTAGTGAATATATCATCCGTTTCAGGGTTTACCCTTATGAAATCTGTCGGATGGACAATCACACGTTTATTTTTGATTTGAATATCTTCTACTTGGACTATATTACGTCTTAATATGGGAATTATGTTCAAATGGGCCATATCATTAGGGAAAGCCATACTCGCATTTCTTACCTTGGCTTCCAAATTTGCGGTGACCACATTTAAATAATGTGCTTTATGTCGCAGTATGTCCATAGACACGCTTACAACTTTATCTAAGGTGCTGTTGCTTTCATCGACAGCTTCTAGAAATTCCTTGAAGTAAGTTTTAGCGGTAGTTTGAATATCTTCGATTCTTTTAAGCAAAACACCCAAATCTAGAGTTGATTCAATTGTCCAAAAGTTGTTGGGCAGACAAATTGAATACAATTCTTCTACCGTTACACCTACATTTCCAGGGAAAGTCCTTAATGGGGATAATTTATCCAATCTGTTGCTATTTGAAGCAACACCTTTGTCATCTGGAATTTCCTCAATTGTCAAGGAATTTGTTGATTTCAACACTAGGATTAAGACACAAACATACCTGGTGAAAACACGCATTGCTCAACACCGGTATTGGGCAAGAACTGAGCAATTCAAGGCTGAGGCTTGCTAGGTGTTATCTTTTGACTTCCTCCTTTTAGGGGAGGGAGTTCTCTTTCCCTCTTGTCTGGTTCGAAAAGGAAGTATCTTGTCCAAATCCAAACCAGACAGCATTTGTGATTGTGGTTGCAGATGCTTTACCTTGACGATGGGCTTGACTTCCTTCTTCTTTTTCTTTTTCATCATATCTTTTGTGGCCTCCAAAGGGTCACGCATCGCTTCAGGCAACCTTGATTGTCGCGGCGTGCTGGCTGCACCCGGTTGCGTCATCATGGTTTCTGACATCGTGGGGAGTGTTTCCTCATTGGTGGCCATGATGGTTTCCTCAGCTGCTGTTGGGCCAGGAGAAAGAAACTTTCCTATTTTGTCAGTCACGTCTGAAAATAATTCGGTCAATCTTTCCCAAAGAGTAGGGGATCCCTGCTGTTCCATTACAGTTTTGTCAGGATTGAACAGAGAATGATAGATTGAAGATATTTCAGAAGTAGCGCTACTAGGTACTGATCTAAATACTTCTGTCTTTGGAGGAGTTGTCAGAAAGAGAAGATCAGCTTGACTTGGATTGCTGATGTAGTCGTCAGACTTATTCAAAGTTGTTGTTGTGGTTTCTGCTTCACTGACTTCTTCCTCAGCATCTGTTTCCTTGTCTGTTTCTGCTTCTATTGTTTTAACAATTGGTTTAATACTGGGTTTTGGCACTGGAAACAGTTTCTGCTCAATAAGAGAAAAATCATCATTAACATCCACAATGTCGATCTCATTTTCGTCCTCTGAATTTAGTGGGGATGGTGCAGGAGAAATGGGTCGAATATTATAAGGTCGGACGTAACTTGTGTGGACCACGTCAGTCCATTCAGGATGAGCATTGTCTCGGATCCGTATCACTGCTTGATTTATTACTTCTAATACAGTGTAGGGACCTTTAAACTTTGCATTCCATTTCTTTCCCACATAAGACAATGAATGTTGTCTTAACCAAACCTTGTCTCCCTTTTTGTACTGCGTTCCTTTTCTGTGAACATTTAATTTCTCGAGGTACGATGCTTGTCCCTTCCGTATTGCAATTTGAGCCTTTTTTTGGAGGGATTCTAATTCTTCCCTTTTTACGTCGTAATATTCCCTGATGCTTTGGAATTGGCTAGCATCATTTGGTCCTGATAACCAATTTCTTCTGGGTTTTATCCCAGTAACAATTTCGAACGGCGATGCCTGCAACGCTTCATGCTTCGTTGAATTGTGCACCCACGCAGCAAGCTTTAATAATTCATCCCACGTGCTGCAGTTCTCAGGGTCAAGATACAGAGCAAAATATTCGTGTAATTCTCGATGGGCGCGTTCCTTCTGCCCATTTCCCTGTGGTCTATACGCGGTGGTTGTATTTGCGCGGGCTCCTAGAAAGTTCGCCATTTCTTTAAAAACGTTACTTAGGAAATTGGTCCCTCTATCCGTTACAATTCTCTTGGGGGCCCCAAATAAACAAACCCAATCAGTAAGAAATAGTCTGGCGGTGGCTTGGGCTGTTGCTCCGCGCATTGGAGAAAATACTATCCATCTGGACAGTGTGTCTTGCATGACTAAAATATATCTATTTCCCCGTTGGCTATTTGGTACTGGCCCTACCACGTCGATACTTACATCCTCAAAACATTGTTTTGGAATCCCTGTACTCAGATAAGGAGTTCTATGGGCATAGGCTTTTGTTTTCCGGCATACTTCGCACGTTTTGATGTAGCTTAATTGCCACGTCTTTTTCCAAATTAGGCCAGGTGAATTCCTCCCGTAAGGAAAATACTGTTTTATCTATCCCACTATGCCCCATCGCTGGAGGATCATGAAATGATGCTACAAGTTTTTCTCTGAGTTTTGGGGGAACCCATATCCTAGTGCCTTTTTCCGTATCCTTGTACAATATCCCATTTT